>JAXBDA010000162.1:0-111057 GCA_036023075.1 Gaultheria prostrata | reverse complement strand
TATGTATAATTGGGTACGGGGAGGGTAAGGGGCGGGTACGGGTATTCGGGGGTGGGGATTACAAAATCATACCCGCTCCATACCCGAGCGGGTTTTCTTCATATCATACCATACCCGCTCCTATTGGGTAAAAATTCTGGGTTACTCCTGCCTCCATATAGGCGAGGCGGGGCGGGTATCCACTGGATATGGGGAAATTGTCATCCCTAACTGGCAACAAACTTGTCACTTTTGCCTTTTGGTTTGTCCCATAATGGATCATCTATTAAGTATGTAGAAGTAGTGATGGTTTTCATTCTTTTCTATGTCTGTGTCAGTTTCCATTAGTTTTAGTTATTCGTGGATAAACATTCATAACAGTAACATCTTATGTGTCTGTGTGTGTGTTCATGCTCCCTCCGTCCCATGTTCTTGGTCTTTTATGGGACCTTTAACTCTTTATTAGGATATGCACTCTGCATTTGTAGCTTATTTATAATGATAGCTTTAGAAACTAGCAAACTTTTTAGTATAACTGTTAAAAATGGACATAGATTTCGGGACATCCCAAAAAGAAATACAAGACTAGTAACACGGGATGGAGAGGGTATCTTTAGTCTATTTTTCGTGTCTGTTCTCCATTCTCAGAACTGCCTTGTTCGTATCACCTTATGCGTGTTTGTGTCTGTATCTGTCTTGTGCTTTTTACCGAGGGTGATTTCTTGCACAGATTTGCTCTAGTCTCTAAATCACAGAAGTTGTCTGTTCTGGCATCACGATACTCTATAGCTGAATAGGTTATTGAAAACTCATGGACTAATAAATTAAGCTTTGTAGCATGTATAATCACGAAACATAAATGTCTAGATTCTAGATTACTCCAGTTTTAGCCGTAATTTAGCTTGTTTGCATTTGACAAATTGAGATGCTTATCGCTTGTATGTGCGCAAAAATGTTGCTGTAGAAAACATGAGAACGATAGAATTGGAGTGGAAGAAAAGAGAAGTATGTGAAATAAGAAAACCTGTATTTTTTCTGTCATTTGCTTTTGACGGCGTGGATTGGTGATAATTTCGTAATTTCTATTCTTATCCCACATGTAGGACTGTGCTCTTATTTGTTCTGTTCAAATTGTTTCACACTATTATGCTAGGTACTCACTCATTCCATTAAGTAACCAAATTCATTCGCTACCCTGATGTGCAGAATCTCTATATAATTGCTCCGAACTTGCGTTTGGATGAAGATGTGTTCTGTTAGTTGACTTGTGCTATTGCAGGGTGATTCTCAATTGCTGTCTATTTTTACTCATGATTCAATCTGTTGTTATAATTTCTGTGTGTGTAGTTAAATTGTTGTAGTATTTGTTGTGTAGAGATGGAGTAAATTCCGTTGTGAAAGTTAATTTCATTCATTAGCTATAGCAAGTCCAACGGCATATTACAAGAAAATTACCAAAATGCTCTTCAACGGGTAGTCAAACTTGCTGCCAAATTTTTGATAAAATCATTTTTTGGTGCTGATTTTTTACAATGTCAAAATTTGCAACCTCGCTGTTTATTCCTCCCGCTTCTCATCCTTCAATGCGAAAAAACCACAATTGCACGACGAGTTCTATGCAACTTTGGGCATTTTTGTCTCGGCCCATTTTCATTAGCTACATAAATTCTATGTATGTTCAAGAAAAAGTGGCTTTGAAACTCTCTTTTCTGTATGTGTTTGATTGATCTCATCCAATTAATGGCTTCAACTCTGTTTCTGGTGAGTGTTTTTATCTTTGATCTTATAGCATTTGTTCTTTATTCATCGTTGCTGAGCCAAAATTTTCATATAAAACGAACCCACCTTGACGATCGATGATGAAGAGTTCTCCTTTTGATGGGTTCTTCTCTAGTACTATCCCGGACAGTTTTTTTTTTTTCATAATGAAAGAGTAGTAAGATATTTTTGTAGGATTCACTTGTGAGAGAACACCATGAACGATTCCGAATAGTTACTGGAGAGGATCCGATCTGTTTCCTTCGATTTTTCTAGACTTTGATCTCTGTGGTTGCGGTACATGTTTCATATTCATTATGTCGTTGCAACCTGGGTAACCAAAGTATTCATTTTGGCTTGGTTCGATGCTATGATAGAAAGATGGAAAGGATCAGATGGCGGCAATCATATGCTGACTTTGGTGACGATGATTTTATGGAATATTTGGAAACGCCGTAACGAGAAGCTGTTTAGAGACACACATATCGAGTCAATGCAAGCAGTGTACACGGCGGTTTGAGAGGCTGAGGAGTTTGTTTCTGTGATGGGTACGAAGGATTCGGTGATCAGGACAAATTTGCAAAATCTGAATATGGAGATTAGAAGTTGGCAACCTCCGGATGGTAGTGGGCTCAAAATAAATGTCGATGGAGCTTGGAAGAAGGAGGATTGTAGTGCGGGCGCTGGGATGGTGGCCCGTAGTTCTGAAGGGAAGTTTGTGGCAGCAAGGGCAACTAATTTGGGTATGGTAGGATCTGCACTATGCGCTGAAGTTTTGGCGTGGCGTAATGCGATGGAGTTTGGGGTTTTCCTCGGTGTGGAGGATTGTACATTTGAAGGAGACTCTCAACTGACCGTCAAGATTTTGAGAGGAGATGGTTTGCCCCACGGAAGTCGAAGTGATTATTGAGGATATTCGGAAGATGGCTCATCAGTTTCAGAGTTGTGTTTTTCGGTTTGTTCGGAGATCTGCAAATGCAGTGGCGAATGAGCTGGCTCGAGAAGGACTGGGAGTGTCCGGATCTAACACCTGGGAGTTCCGGCCACCCAATTGTTTGCGCTCTTTTATTGATAGAGATTGTCGTTCTCTTTGATGTAATAAGTTTTCGAGGTTCTTAATAATATGCTACCATTTTGACCAAAAAAAAAAAACCAAAGTATTCATTTTCAAAATCTGTTGTATTAATTTAGAAGAATAGTAAAATAGAGAGTGAGAATGAAGAAATTAATAAAAAAAATATTCATTGTTTACATTTCTTCACTAAGACAAAAATAAAATAGGATTGGAGATGCTCTTAATAACCATATTTGTGGTAGCTTTTTTGTTTTTAAATTATAAACAGTTTTTTTGAACTGGCATATTTGTGGTAGCTTGTTTGTTTATTGTGTATTGGATTTCCCCTGCACCAACTCACCCGCCGGCCTCCACACCTCAACAGTGCAATTCTCTCTCTCTCTCTCTCTCTCTCTCTCTCTCTCTCAAGGTGCCAATCCTTTACGACCTCAAAAATCTGAAAACTTAGGTCTTCTATTTTGGTATGTGACATAAAAGCCGGAAAACATTTTTGAATAGTAATGGAATAGAGAGAGAATGGTTGGGATTTTAAATTTAATTTGAAGTGGTTAAACTCAACCAGCGATCAATGGTTGAAGATATATTGTGCCAAGCTTCTTCAGAGGCTTGGAATTAACCCACCAGCGCCACCACCTACTCCGGCTAACCCAGTCCAAAATCCCTCCGATGAAGTTCAGTCCGGCCGACAATGTACATTACAGCCGACGAGCAGCAATCGCCAGGTGGGTTTAGGGTTTAAAAAATCTGTATTTTGCTCCGCATTTGTAGGGTTTTTTTTTCTTTTGCTCTTTGTTTTCTTTAATTCGGCTCAAATATGAAGAAGCTTCAAGTGGATTTGGAGGGGGTATTTTCGACCCATATCCCCCGGATTTGCCAAGTGCAGGGTAGAGGGTGGGCTTCACAAAGGAGTCTGAACAATAAATTAAGAGGGGGAAGAAAATGGCAGCCAAAGAGTGGATTAGGCGTGGGACCAGGAGATGAAATCCGGACACGTGGTATATCCGGCCTCATCTCCACCAGCCAAACAGGCCTTTAAGGTTTTGCACACATTGGTGAGAGTTGGGAACAAGGCTAATGTGTTATGACAGGAAATAAAAAGACAAAAGGGAAATCGGCAGGACTGATATTAAAAAGAGGAGGGTTTTCTGAGCACGGGGTCCTTGGAGTGCAGCGAATGCGCTGCACCGTGCAGGGTGGAATTTCATTTGGCTTCACTCTTCCAAATGTGCTTTTGACGGTTCGGATTTAAATAAAACTCTTACATGGAAGAGTTTTACTTAAATCCGTACCGCCAAAAACACATTTGGACGGCCCAGATTGCGCTGCACGGTGCAGTGCATTTGCTGCACTGCACCATCCCCGCTGCCGGGTTTTCTAGCTTCAGGGAGGAGAGTCGGCTTTGGGGAAAAACAACTGGAAGTTGCGCCAAACAGAGATATATATCCAATGACTAGCTAAATCCTCTCGTAGGGTGTAGATGAAGCTTGTACTCCGAATAATGTATTTTGTACTTTGATTTTGGGTAATTTCTATTCGTACGTGGTTTGCATGGATTTTGAGACACATTTATGCAATAATTTTTTCCATTCAGTTATGTGTTTGGTTTTCTAGATACTAAGCAAGTTCGTATTAATTGGGTGAGATGGGCTATGCTCCGTAAGACGTGTCGTGCTATTAAACGATCCGTGCCATCGAGACAGGTCGTACTAGTAAGACAGAATGTGCTAGGCGGCGACATCCTACGCGATTCAATGATCACGATTATCTTTAGGTGGCACTTGGTGGGCTCGTGAACCCTATAGTGTCCGGTTCGATTCAGATAGTTTACCCTTATTTCTGCATAAATTCTATTACGAGGTGACAAGTGGATTCGTAACCCTAGACTTTTTCCCATAAATTCTCTTCACTTTTTCACCACTAAGCAGTTTTTTTGAAAAGACAGGTTTTTCACGATTTTTTATGTGATGTATTGTGAGAGAATGATCTATCATGGTTTTTGGAAAAAAACTATTTTTTCTAAAAACTGGCTTAGTGGAACTGGAACACCCTCAGGAAATCAATCCAGAATGTCGTTCTCGAATTGAAGTAGAAATTGATTGAAACCGATTCTAATACGAACTCTTGTCCCTGTGGAACGATACTTGGACTCTTGCCACTATTCTACGAAGTAGTTGTAATAGTTCTATTTTAATTAATAATTTTGGCACGGTAACGACACTATCAAAAAACTTTTAGCAAACTCTATACAAGTTTCAAGTGAAATTCGGATATGTTCCGGATTCTTTTCTAATCATATACTCCCTCGTTTAAGTGACCTCTTTGGGAAACGTATATTATTTAGAACATTAAAAAATATACTTGCTTAGAATGTTTTTTAAATGGATTTTGCACCAAATTTAAGTACTCAATGAGCACTTCAATTTGGTATAAAACAAATTAAAAAATTATATAGAAAAATGTATTTTTTAGGGATTTGAAATTGCACGTATTCCTATAGTGGTCACTTAAAATGAGACGGAGAGAGTATAAGAGACATCTAAGATATCTCGATTACATATTAATTTCTTTGTCCTAGATACCAAAGAAATATTCATGAGTCCGAATTGAGTTTTTCCATTTTTCTATGGAGCAAAGCGTGTTAGACAAGTGGGCCTTCTTTTAAATATTCGTGGTTTGTGGATTAATATCGCACCTTTTAAAAGGACCTTCAAAAAACTCATCAAAAGTGGTATGTCGCACAGTAGAGGTGGAGCTCAAACCCAATTGTAGTTTAACATCGAAAGCTAATGCAAGTTATTTTTCTTTTAAGGCAACCCTCGATCAATGACGACGGCATACAATACCCAAACCTAGAAAGGAAATGAGCATCGATCAAACACAAACCTCCACTATTGAAGTGAATTTACTACATGTATTTTTTGATAATCCCAAAAAAAGAAGAATTAATTTTTGGTTGTATTAGTGAATTATATATTTATATGATTATATCAAGTTAAAAAAAAATGAAGTCATGAATAAAAAAGGAAAAAAAAAAGAAACAAAAGGGAAAAATAAGTGACAATTTTTTATTTTATTTTATTTTTAGAGAGAGAGAGTTTGGACAAAAAAAAAGCTTTTAAAATATTTTATATGATTAATAAATTTTGAATCAAAATTCAAACATGAAAAAAATGTATACCACACATATTACATATACCGATATACATTGCCCTTTATCTAATAAAGATTTTGAAAAAAAAAAATATCAATTTGTATTTGTGAAAAAAAAAAATCAATGTTTTGTAAGTAAGTCATGAACAAAAAAATAATAATTTTTTTTAGAGAGAGAAGTTGATGAGCCCTTGTTGATCCCATATGCCTATTTGTTAAGGCCTAAGGGCAATGATGAAGTTGATGAGCCCTTGTTGATCCCATACCTATTTGTTGCTCCTGGTTATTGTCTTGCTGTTGTCTGTGAATCTGGCCAGCCCTTATTATGGTACTGAGGTGTTGTGATGTGGTTAACAGGTTAACAAGTTAACAACCCTCATTTTGACAACCTGTTGCTGCTGCATTCTGAGTTTGACAACCTGCTATACATACCATTTCCTGCTGCATTCTGAGTTTTTATGGGTTGTGATGAAAGTTTTCTGAGCCTTGGATTGTTTATGAGCCTTGGGCAACCTGTTGCTGTGCCGTTGTGGGTCTGTTAATGCTCAAATCTGGGATGTGCTATATGTGTATGTTAGTGACTTGTTTCTGGCATATTTTTACTGTCACTGGTATTAACAACACACGTTTTTGCCTTGTTAGAGTTTGGCGATAAGGAGGAACAGTTTGATTGGTGGAGATGACTTAAAGAGTGGACAAACCAAGATGAGATGTTGAAAGAACGAGAGAGTATCGAAAGTATAGCGCATGATGTTTGTCAGTTTGTGTATCTATAGCTTGTTTTCTGTTTTTCCTATTGGGATGAAATTACTTGTCAACTTGTAAGTTTCTGTAGCATCTAGAGATACTTTTAATTCTGTAATAATCGAGGAACATCGTCCGTGACCCTTGTTTACTCTTCTCTCAATATTTGATAACTAGTTTCGACTTATCGGTTACAGTTACTTATCGTGAGTTTATGTATTGGGCTTGAATTGATTACTTGAGGAACATGTAATAATTAGAAATAACGGTCATCTACCGTGAGATCTACTCGTGTAAACAAAAGTAAGACACGCGGTTCTGTTTTAATAATTCAAGCCGTTTATTTTTTCAAGAGAAAAATGAACTTGAGAATCATGATTTACTAAATTTGATGATTTACTAAATTTGATGATTTACCAATTGCAGTAGGGGTGTTGGAAACTAAGCGAAAATTCAAACCAATTGGGACATTGGGTGTTGTCGTGTTGAGCTTCATCTTCAAAGTTCAAGCTTAGCATCTCTCTTTAAAAGTCTCAACTAAAGAAATTAAACATTTAGACCAAGCGCATACCGAACTCGTATTGAATCTAATTCGTGCAAACTAGTAAGTTCGTCGTTTCTTGATGCTTAATGATCAACACTTAAAAAACGGCACGGCACGATTAAGTAAACGGGCACGACACGAGTCGAACGATTAAGCGGGCCGGCATGACACGACACGATTAAGTAAGCGGGTCGGCACGGCACAACACGATTAAAAAAATGGCACGGCACGACACGATTAAGTAAATGGGCACGGCATAGCACGACACGAGTCAAAGAATTAAGCGGGTCGGCTCGGCACGACACGATTAAGTAAATGGGCCGGCACGGCACGAATGAAGAAAAATGACATGGCACGGCACGGCACAACACGACTAAAAATGGGCATGGCACGATTAAGCACGGCACGGCATGACACGATTAAGTAAACGGGCATGGCACGGCACGGCACGGGCACGGTTGGCAAGGAAGAAAAGCGGCACGGCACGGCACGGCGGGCACGTTTGATACCTCTAGGCAAATATATCTTTCTAAAAAGAGAAACCAACCAAAGGCATGGTAACAAATTGCACATAAATTTTAGATCAATCATTCAAATGCTTCTTTTAATCTAATTACAAATCCAAAAGGCGTAGAAACTTTGAGGGCTGCAAAAAACACTAACGGAAAAAAACCATCAAATCAAACACAAAAAAATGTTTAGGAATTCCATCGATTAGTTGATGTGCCCACTATGCATTTTGAAAGATTAACCACATGTGCGCTAAATCACTTTGTCTGAGATATCAAATTCCATATACTTCCATGAAGTCACAGTGAAAGCACCAAAAACAGACAAACAGTTCATACTTTTATAAGAGGTATAGATGGATGGTTTTATTTGTCCTCAATCATTGGGGATATGAAAGATAGAGGTTCAATTAAAATTACATTGCTCGGAGACTTGTTACATGATAATGCAACAGGCAGCAGCAGCGGTGCCAACAACAGCAGCATGGCCACAGCAGCAGCGTGCCCAGCGGCAATGTGGGTAGAAGCAACATTGTAGGAGGCAGCGAACGTGTGGGGAGCGGCAAACGTGTGGGGGGCACCAACATTGTATGGACCAGCAGCAGTGTAGGTAGCAGCAGTGTGGGCGATGTTTGCGATTTTGTAACCCGTCTTTAATCCATTGATAATCTCCTAGAAGCCCAAAAAAGCAGAATTACCAACAAATAGTGTAAGCGGTGTCAACAATTTTCCAACTAACCTCAAATGCTTTAATTGCTTCCTTTTTCTTTTTTCTTTTTTTACCCGCAAAAGTAGTTTTATTAATCTCATGATATTACAAAGATAGAGATTGAAGGGACAAAGGGAGATAAGGCATCATAGCTCAAAGGTTACAGATTCCGACTAGGTTGGCAACCGTAATTAGTTAAAATGTTCAGCAAGTAAGTAAAAAGCATATATTGGATGAACAACTTTAGTGCATGATTTTTCAAACTGCAAAACCCAGGAGGAAAAAAACTTCTAAGCTGACTCCTAACATACCTCCGTCCAAAATAGGTTCTCTGGTCTGTGCTTAAAAATAACACACTTTTGACAGACAATAAATTAAAGTTTCTGTTGAGTTCTTTTGATTTATCAAAAAAAATTCAAGTTTTGCCTTGATAGAAATGCATTTATTTAAGCTATTGTTTTGTGGGCTGGACAATCATTTTAGAACGGAGGGAGTAGTTCAATCTGATACTGATATCCGGTCGGAAAAATAATTTTCATGATTGGGGTTAGTATTACGGAAAATGTTAGGCTACATAAAAAGTTTCTCCGAAATGATCTAGGAAAGAGGCATGAATAGTCTAGATTCACAATCATCTTTCATGTATTATTTCGGAGAAACTTTTCATGTAACTACAACTCCTCATTAATTATATTGAATGGCTTACCATTTACTGGTTTAACCTTTACTATGTGTTGTGGACTCTGTATGGCTTCTGAGTTCAGCCGATTAAGGGGAACCTCAGTCCAAATCATTATTTTGTTATTTTAATTCGTCCTTTCAGAATTTTTGTTAGAATCAGTCATGTGATTTTGTTTGTCTTGATAAGATGAATGGAAAATGTAAAAAGTGACGAACAAAAGCAAAGAAAAAGTTTGGTACACATGAATGTACCATAAAAAATGATTGTCTTTCTTGTTGTCTTATATATCTGATTCTTTTTTTTTTTTTTTTAATTTCAGTTCATATGTTTATCTTTTTTATTTATCTCATCGAACCCCGATCGAAGATATGGTATGAATAATGGATGGCAATATTTTTTGTGCTGATGCAACCTCAACCCTCTCTCGATTTATCCGGTCCTATCGAGTTTATACTATTGTAAAACTCAATGATCCCATATGTAAGCTGCAGAACTTATTTTTTCGGTATCTTTGTTCGTTTATTTCTCCAATCTAAGCAAATGGAGGTGCTCACATCATCCAGCCATCAGCTATGGTTGTGCATACACGTGGCCGGTTCTAAAATCTGGGTTGCCCAAACCCGATTCTAAGCTTGATTGCTTACTTGTAGGTAGAGGTGTCAAACGTGCGTGCCGTGCCGTGCCACCCAACTTCCGTGCCAACCGTGTTTCGTGCCGTGCCGTGCCCGTTTACTTTATCGTGCCGCGCTGCCATGACATACCATGCTCGTACCGTGCCGTGCCGTGCCCATTTACTTTACCGTGTCGTGTCGGGTCGTGCCTTTTTTAAGTCATGCCGTGCCGTTGACTTAATCGTGTTGTGTCATGCCGTGCTTTTTTTTGTCGTGTCGTACCGTGCCTTTTTAATCGTGTCGTGTCGTGCCGTGCCAGCCTGTTTACTTTCGTGTCGTGTTTTTTCGAATCGTGTCGTGCCGTGCCGGCCGGTTTACTTAATGGTGTGTCGTGCCGTGCCTTTTCAAATCGTGTCGTACCTATCAGTACCATCGATTTTCAATTATTGGAGGATACGAAACTCGCAAAGAAAAAAATTAAAATTTTAATCTATTTAATCAATTTTGGACAATTTCACACTATTAATTTATTTCATTGAAAATTTTATTTTTTGTAAAAACTTACAACTTATCAATTGAGTTCGGTGAACTTGAGCATGCCACCGTGGTTGTCGATGTGAGGGCCGATCGTGAACACGGCGGGGAGGACGAAGGAGTGGTTTTCGGCGCTCATGACTGGGACTAGGAAGGGGTAATCGACCGGGGAGATATCGATCGTCACACACTTTTGACCCGGCCATATCCATTTCTTTTTGGCAAGCTTTATGCCTGCTATTCCCAATCCTTTGATGGCTAGGATCTCCGATGGACCCGCAACGCGGTTCATGTTTGATACTTTGGTCTCTAGAGAAGACAACGTTGTGGGTTGGTGTGGAGTGGTGTGAGAGACGAATGAACTATTTATTGTTTCCGTGAATGTTAGTATGAGATAATCTACTGTGAAGCACGTGTTGACAACTAAGTGGGTGTTTGAGTAATCTAATTTTTGCTTTGGAAAATGATACGCGTACAACGTTTGGCTCCAACAAACTTCTTTAACGGTCCAAAATGACGTGGTTTTGGGTCTGCTGGAAAAAAAAAAAAATGAAATTCTTTGAAAATTAGATCGGGCTCCTCCCCACCCCATTTGGTTCGACCAAATACAGAGAGAGAGGGAGGGCGACCAGCAACCCCAACCAACCGCCGATAACTCCCCACCACCAGCGACCCCACCGCCGACACAACTCCGAAATATTACTAGCCTTAGCAACTTTTTAATTTTAGTTGGACCATTGAGGATGCTGCAATAGATAGAGGGTAAAAATGTCAATAGGTTGATTTTGAAACTGAACTTTTACTATTTTGATATTATTTTCAGAGAGACTTCCGTAATTTTGTGTTTTCAGGTTCAACCGTAAAAAAGATTTTCTCATGTTGGTACTATTGTTTGCAAGATATTCCTGAAGTGGGCCCACAAAAGTACTTGGGTCTTGCCGTCTTGGGTTGGAGTGGACAATGATTATACAGGTATTCTATTCTCTGTTTGAACACCCAATCCTATTGCTGTGAACACCCAATAGGCAAGAGCCAACAAAAGTTGAACACTCTCTCTCTCTCTCTCTCGCACATTTAACTTGCCTATTGGATAGGACTAGGTATGAGGCAACGTGCTTTGCAAGTGGTTGATGGTTTGTGTGGTTGCCCGTTCGTGAAAATTTAAGATGCGGATGCATTGTAGGTTTTTTTTATTTCTTTGTATAGAAATTTGGCCGTAGGTGATATTTTTTTTGTCTGGTGGGGAAGCAAATGAGAGGTTTGATATATTGAGGGATTAGAAGGATATGGGAAAAAGTTTTGTAATCTCAGAATAACTGAAATGGACTGTCTTGTTTTTTTCCTTTTTTGATATTCTTGGCATCAATTCCTCAATCACGTGCATTGTAAGGAATATACAGGGAGTGCAGGTCGTTGTCTTTCAAAGTTTTGCCTTAGTGTTCGTTGTCTTTCAAAGTTTTGCCAAAAGGTGTCAAAAGCTATTTTTGCATTTTTATGCAGCAAGAATGCCTTATAAATGTGGTATTTATAGTGTAAAATCAACTTGAGGAACTAAATTGTCCAGACTTAGTGGGGGTGGTCACTAAGAAAGCAAGCCATTCTCTTGGACATCACTTCTTCGTTTTATATCCATGCACATCAGCAAAGAAATGAAACTGTTGCTATACAATTATTTACACTAAATAAAGGGTAAAGCTATGCCCTTCAGCTCCACTGCATCTGGGAGCAAAAGGATTACTGAAGCTTGTTCATGAAAATAGATAACTTAAATACAAATAACCCAGAACAGTAAAACGCTAATCAGAAATGAGAGAATTTTCAATCAACAGCAGCACTTTACCGAGAAAACTTTCTTCCTTTTACCAGCTGCTCAATTTTTGAGAAATCAGGACCATCAGGTGAATTACTGGTTTTATCATGTCCAAGCTGATCACAGTCAGAATTTCCTTTCCATATCTCTGCTCTTTCATTGGAATTGATTCCTTGAGGTTTGGATATATCAAGCTGCAGAGATACATTCCCAACAAATTCAAATATTCTTGAAACCAGTCTTATAACCAATAGAATGTTTAAACTGCAAGAAAAAGAAATCAAACCGAAACAAAAGACAACTTTCTTCCAATTAAATACCACAAGTTGTCAGAAACAGTCATATTAATGGTGCGTGGAATTCAATATGTAGAAATTATCCCTTTAGTAGACAGCATTTAGAAATTGAAAGATATAATACAGCACAACTATAAGAGGATTGGTATGAACTCACATCCTAAGTGCATCTTTCATTACTGCCACAGGGCGTTTCTTCTACCTCTGAGCCCCCACTATCTGTTTCAGAGAAATATATGAATCATAAGAAGAAAAGTAAACAACTAAAGCAGAAGATAAGCTAAGATTAATCTATTATTTGGAGAAAAAATTAGGCGAAAAGAAAAATAGGCGACTTCACACGAAAACAAAAACAAAAAGTACTGGCTAAAAGATAACCTTGAAATTCTTTTGTTGTCTATCTAATTTCAAAGAATATAAAAGCGATGTAAAAGTGCCTGACAAAAGAAAGTCAAGACCTCTATATTATCCAACATATTGAAGGGAAAGTGCAATATATATACTCAAACAAATGACGCAAATAAGTTCTACAAGGTCAGTACCATGTAGAGAAAGAGTAGAAGAATGTGCGTGTGTAGCAAAAGTATGCTGGCTGATCAAATTTGCCTGGCATACAACTTTGATGCATGCTGCTGTACGGTGAAATGGAGAAGCGTTACTGTCACACCCCACCCTATATAAGGTATATATGCTCGATCAAAACTAAGCATTATTTAACTTCTCAAATATCAAGGTCAGCACCTAGACAAGTTGGTTTGGCAAATAAACTAACTTTCCACACAAGCTTGTCTCGCATCTTAAAGACTTAAAGCGCACTAAGTTCAGCATTTAAGCTTCGAAGCTTATCCGTGAAACAATATTTCAACACTTGCTTTAATATTTCAAGCCAACAGGTAAGACTAAAATCCTCCATGAGATTTACCTTCCCTAAATTCCAAACCCAAGTTTTGTTCAACAAAAAATTAATAACTCTGAATTGCACATAGAGGTACTTTAGCAGAGGTAAGAAAAGATGGGGATTTGAAGTACCTCCTCATATTGCTTGTTCCATGGAGGTCTCAGGCACAAAACCAAAACAATATTGAAACAAAATAGAAAATTAAGATAGCACCCATACTGAGTAACTCTAAAGCTTTTATGGGTGCAGTTTTTCACTTTATCTCATGTCAAAAGCTTGTACTGTTCCAGTGGCTAACCTGACAAGCACAAATGCGCCTCCACCAATGCCACTTGAAGTTGGGCTCACAACACCTAAGCAAAGAGCAACAGCTACTGATGCATCAACAGCGTGACATCCTTCGGGAAGAACGTCTCTCCCAATTCTGGAACATCGACCATCATCAGCATCAACTATACCTCGACGTGATGTGATTACCTCGTGTCTAGAAGAATTAAATGCGGAACCATTACTTGCACTTAACGTGAATGACGATAGGCAAAAGTACAGAAGAGTAATCGCGAGCCATGACGCAAAAAGAGCTGCAAAGAATAAACAACCAGAGGGTCAGTTTGCCTAATTCTGTAATACCAACTTGTAAGTTTAGAGTCTTTAGACACTGCTATATTCATTCAAATGCTCCCAAAAAAAAAAAAAAAGATGCTTTCTTTTGATTTCCAGATATGGGAAGTTCCAAAATGAGCTTCTAAACCAGCTTAGTTATTCTTCGTGTTCCAAGCTCACCTGGAAACCAATATCACTAGCTCTTTGTTCAATTTCTACCTTCACTTTGAAGCATTGAAGCCAATGAAATAAAGACCAGAAAAGTAATTGAGCCCACACCTATATTACCCAGAAACAATACCCTCGTCATATCTTATCAATATGCCACTTACTTGACATCTTAGATAACTTTTCCAAAATCCTTACTAAAGCATGGAAGTTTAATTCAATATGTTTTTTCAATCACTTACATGAGATAATCTCATTCTCCAGAAATTGAGATCAAGCTCTTTCATAAAAGCCAGCAACTGGGTTTGTAATTCTTCGCACCAAATTAAAGATCCTCGATTAGTTCTTCACTTTGGTGCGAAAATTTTCAAAAAATTATTAACAGAAGTATTCTATATTCTATCCGGAAAATTGCACGGCTTCTCGTATTGTACTAACTTTTTGTGACAGGGGAGTATTCTTTATGTTTAACCAATATGTGAAATTTCCATAGTCCCCCCGAAACATATTTGCCAAATCCTATTTTTTTAAACACAAACCCAATGAAGGACTGAATACAACTCTTTCATTAGTTGTAGTTTGACTACCAACCCAAGCGCTAGGCCATTCTCATATACGATTTCAAGAAGTTTCTAAACCAGATATGCTATATGGGAAAACTATACAAAACATGCAGTTACTTTATGCATAGACGTACTAAACAGATTCATCAAAATCAACATTTCATAAAGTAGGATGAGCTGCAAGAAAAATAATTGGTGAACCGGCTGTAACTTACAGCTTGGCTGGCTTACCTTGAAGAAACATAACATAAGAAACTTGGTCTAAGAAATATATCTCCTTTTGAAATACACTCAACAAATCGAATGCAAATGTAAAGGCAGAACTTGCATTACTCGTGTCATTCAAGGGTTGAACACTTTCACATGCCAATGATTGGCTAAACACTTACACAACGTGGCAGTGTGGCAAATCTAAGTCCATAACATGTATCCCTCTAATACACTCACTCACAAGTAAGACACGACATCACAAGAGTGCTGTAATTATTTAGCATTAGAATGTGTCATGTGTCATGTGATATGAAAAACTTACAACCTGAGACCTACCCAATTACAAAATAACGTTTTAGTTTTAGAAAGCCTAACAACTTGAATTCACTTTAGATATGAATCAACTCTCCTAATAGAAAAACTGAAACCAACCATGACCAAAAAGACTTCTAGCACCTAAATGAGGAAGGACAAGTGAGAAATTACCTCACATCTCTCATTTTAAAATCAGTTTCCTTTTTCTCCAAATTTATTTCTCTTTCACGATCACAATCAGGCCTCCTCAACGATCTCGAGGTCTCATGCTTACTCATCTTTCACCTTCTCCTTCTTGCTCTTCCTCACTCTGTCCATTCCTTGAGTTCATCACTGCTCTCGTTGTCTGTGTCCTTCTCCTATCCGTCTCTTTCTTCATTCGATCACCTAAAAGAAAAAATTTGAATCAGTTTGTGGAAGCAAAAAATAGAGAGGGATTTCAAGGTGCTGCAGACATATTTATCATTGATCGAGGCATTTTAAGAATGCTGCAACAGCTTAATAAATGACACATTTGCAGAAAACTTACTTGTGTGGCAACCAAGAGAACAATGTTCTTTTTTAGAAGCAATACCAATATATGTTTACTCAATGGCATTGTATAACTCTACAGACTACAAGCAATAGCATCATTCATGATTTAGAAAATATACAGGCTAATACTTGACTTACTCTCTAGTCAAAGTCCACGTGTACAAGTTTACTCACTTGCAAAGCTAAATATATAGCAACACCGAAGAATCACAAGCAAACAATTAGGCACATACATTTAGCGAATTCTTGCTTTAAGAGTTATCAATAAAGAGGTGAGCTCGGTGTTCATTCTATTTGATGGCAATAACCGTATCACCAACTTGGAATACATCTTTAGAAAATAAATAGCGTAGTTCTTTACCACCTCTGTCACTACTAATTCTTGAGCCAGAGACATGAAGTTTATAAGCCTTTATCCCTTCAAGTTTATTGTTAAGCATGTTAAACATGTAAACCTCAGTGCTGGCAGCAAATGATACTTTCCTCAAAGAGTTCTAATTTATCACAAACTGGACAGGATCGAAGAAAAGCCCGCATATGTCAGATATTTGGCATTTAGAGAGAAGTATAGGTTCTATTTAACGTTAGGGCTTTTGGTATAGCTAGCTTTTTGGCCTTTTGTTCTACCTCTAATTTGTATCTGGCATCCTCTTGATGCCTTTTCAATATACTGAGTACTTGAAAATAATAAAAATTAACAAAGATTTGATCGATAGGCATAGAAATGGTCCTAGATGGTAAGATGACTACTCACAATGACTCAGGTCAAGGAGATTAACAAGAAGACTACTCAAGCAGCCAAATAAGATGATTACTCACAATGGAGAATGACTTACATTGTCCAATAAACTGATACCCACTGCCAATTGTTAATGAGAAAACATACAAAAAAACATGAATAGCCAAAAAAAACATAAGAATTACCTGAAAATATCACCCCCATCAAGCATGAAAATGGCAGGACCACCCCAACCCACATCCTCAACCAGAACAATTTACAGGCTTATCTTGCCATATTTCAGTGGTGCACAACTGAAATCAGCGCGACAGCTTTGATGGCGCACATCTGAAATCACCACAACTCAGCTTTGAGCATTTACAATAATGAGAATGAAGATACAACTAATAGAACTGGTATTTGATACCCTCTGCTGGTTTCCTTTGAGCAGAACCATAGCCTCATATATAGGAATAATTAAAGGTTTCTTGCTATCGGCATCCTACCATCATCATATCTTCGAGGCTTTGGCAGTTCACAAAAATAACACGTCCGTTAAGTGCCTGCCAGCAACCGGAACCCATTACTGATGAAGTCGTCTGAATCACGGATTTGTGGGTTAGCAAGCTAAAAGAAATTGACGAGGAAACAGAATAATAAATGTAAGTTTCTTCACTTGATTATCTTCCCGTCTTTTCTCATCTTTTATTTAGGATTTGGATAAAGCATAAATAGGAGCTGGTTCATACAAAAATGTGAGCTGGTAATGAACTGTGAGAAAGGCTTAAAATAGTCGCGGTCTTGTGAGCTTGCAAGGCATTCAATAATAGGGTAATGAATACCTCTTGTACTTCACAAATAGACACTTGAACTTTATCCTCTGAAAACTGGTCTAATAATGAATACTTAGCCAAATCCGAAGAAAAACAGACTTCTTCCAAATTATGGAAGCAAACAAAAAAATGATACGCACGTCTTATAAAATCTAATAGCTTCATGCATCATCATAAACAAACTAACCCCTTAAATTTACCTGTTGTTGTAGATTACGACGCTCACGTAACTCTTTGCAGCAGTCAATGCAAAAAAAAATCATCAAATAGTTCTCTACACTACTTGAAATAATAACATAGTAACATCTAAGAGGAAATGAGAGATTTATACAAAAAAGAAAAAGAAAAATTACTCAACATAAATCTAAACTGATTCATCCACACAACACATTTACAGGCAGAAATCGAATGTTGAAAACATGAAACAAAATACTTGTAAGAAACAAAAAAGGAGAAACGAGCCATACTTGTAGATTCAAAGGAGAGCACATGGCTGGAGTAGTTCTCCCTTTGTATTAACGAAAGAGATCAGCTTTGCTCTTCTCCTGTATATATGTCCAAGCGGTGAGGATAGAAATTGGATAATTAGTACTTTTAAAAAGAGCTAGCATATAATTTCCTGAAATGAATACACATATAGCCAATGTAACGTATAATCTCCCATGATACACTACATTAACGGCAAACAGAATGATTGTGCTTCAAAGTTTAAATAGAGAGAGCAACCCCCAGGGCTTCCTCTTCATCCTGAGGGTAAATCTAGTGATGCTAGTCACCAGAAGCTGCCATTCTCTACCTCTATGTTTGTTAGTAATGTATTAGGAAATCAATTTTCCAAAAGCTTTAAAAATTAGCAAGTGCACCAATTAATTGGAGATACACCTACGGTTTCTGTCCCTTGGAAATAAAGATCTTACAATATCGTTAAACTCTGAATAGCTACAAAAGGGTACAATTATTTGGCCAATATGCCATGTTCAAATTAGTGGAGAATATTTGAAGATTTAAGATTTTTACATTCTATTAGGACTGTCCCCTCGCCTAATACTATGAAGCATTTAACTGGTTCTAACAGGTTCCCTGGCCTAATACTAAATGCTATAAAGAAACTACTATGAGAATTCCATATTGTTGAAAAAGCCTAAAGATTCATTAAATCTTCAATTTCAGGATTCAAAAATCGACTGGAAGATTGATTCATGTCATAAATAAGTGAGGTTTTAGCATAATTTTAAAGCGCAGTAAGATTTCAAACTAATCTTGAACAATCAATTGCCTGACCCATTTGATCCAATTATTTATCTTACTATACATATCCATTGTTATCATACAATAATATATACGCAGAGAGAGAAATATATTTACCTTCACCTTCGTAGATTCTCAGTACTCGACCAGCTGAAATTGAAGAAGAGAGCCCAAAACTTGATCGAGCCCTAATATCCTTCAGCAACTCTCTGTGCTTTCGTAACAAAATCATACGTTTTGCAATCGCCATTCTTGGGCTTATCTGCACCAAATCGAGATGAAGAAACAAAGAAAGAGCAAGAGACAGAGCGAGAGAAAGGAAGAAACCCGGTAGTGCTTCGGCGTGATACGCTAGCACGGTTAGATCGCGAATTACAGGCAGCCTAAATCGCCACTGTCTCTCTTTCTATCGCCTGGGAATCTGGTCTCTCTCCAGCGTAAAAAAATGAGAAGGGACACAGCGGGAATTACTGGGAAAGATGGAAAGGGGTATTAGCAAATGCCAAAAGACCATTGAGGACAACGAAATCAGCCGAAACTACGAAAATACCAACAGAGGGCAAACGAAATTGATGGGTAAAATCGTCCAAATTGGGCAAATGTGGCAAGCCATGGAATTGGCTCAAGCCTGATATATAGCCTTCGGTATGGATACGAAATTGATGGGTAAAATCGTCCAAATTGGACAAATGTGGTAAGCCATGGAATTGGCTCAAGCCTGATATATAGCCTTCGGTTTGGATATCAGTTGATCAATTACTCCGATAATTTTCTTATAACATTAGTTTTTGAACTACGTTAATATATATGCATTTCTGGAAGTTTCCTGTGGATGTCATTGTCGCCTAGCTACTTTAAGGATGGAATGAAATGTTGAAAAAGGCGGTCCTTGTTACCCGGGGTGCTGGTGAGCGTATCCGAGCCGTCCATCTCGGCAATCGACGGCCAGATTTTTCTATTGGACGGCCCGGATGCGCTCACTAGGGGCGCTCTCCCGGGGCCGCTCACCAAGAACCCCTCTTCCAATTTGTTGGGTCTATTTACCTTTTTGGACGTCTTAAAAAATTATCTATATCTCATAATCTATAATGTTTTTTATGATTTCGAAATTTTTGTTTAACAAAATTAATTGAGATATATCAAACAAGATCTATATTGAATATAAAAAGTATTATAAATTAAAAGATATTGAGAATTTTTTGAGCTTTCCAAAAAAGGAAACAGGCCCAAGAAATTAGGACTAAGGAAGTATTAATTTTCTGTTTTTGATTCTCATAAAGATGGAAAAGAAAAAAAAAAAGTCCAAAAGAACTCCAGTGACTAAAAGACCAGGAAGTTTCGCTATTAAACACCCAACCAAGCATACATGTATAGGATGGAGCTAGAGGGGCTAGGATGAGCTGTCGCCCTTGCTACAATTTTAAAAAACATTACTACTACGGTGGAAAAAGTTATTCTAATATATAAAAGGGGAACACCAGTTTGGTGTAACCCAGTTTTGAAACCTGTCACAAAAGTGTTTGACACTCCTACCCCTACAAACTTCACGTTTTACAATTTTTCGAAACGTAACTGCCACAGAAGACTTAAGTCCACGGGGGTCCTTGCAATGCGTGAATCAGACTGGTTGAACTTCTCAAGAAATTTGTCAATATAGTGTGTTTGAGACAACGCAAGTCCGTCAGATGTTCTGGTGATCGTAACACCCAGTATCACATCTGCAAGACCCATATCTTTCATGTTAAACTTCGAGTTTAACATTTCTTTGGTAGACCGAATGACCCTGTCATTACTACTAACAATGAGCATGTCATCAACATAGAGACACAAAATGACATAACCTTCGTTAGTGTCCTTGACATAGACACACTTGTCACATTCGTTGATTCGGAAGCCACTAGACAACATCGCATTGTCAAACTTTTCATGCCATTGTCTAGGGGCTTGCTTTAGACCATACAAAGATTTAACCAGTCTTCACACTTTTCCTTCTTGGCCAAGCGCGGAAAAACCCTCAGGTTGTTCCATATAAATTTCTTCTTCTAAATCGCCATTCAAGAAAGCTGTTTTGCCATCCATCTGATGTATCTCAAGGTTTCACAAAGCAACGATCGCGATTATCATCCAAATGGAATTAATCCTCGAGATTGGTGAGTAAGTATCAAAGTAATCTAGGCCTTCTTTCTGTAAAAGATAACGAGCCTAGCTTTTTACTTATCTATTGACCTATCAGCTTTCATCTTCCTTTTGAAGATCCACTTATAGCCCTCAGGCTTACAGCCTGGTGGTAAATCCACCAATTCCCATGTATGATTCTGCAAGATAGAGTCAATTTCACTTTTAATAGCCTCCTTCCACAAAGGACCTTCAGGACAACTAACAGCTTCCTTATACGTTTGAGGCTCATTCTAACAAATAAGTTGGAAAATCTGGACCAAAAGAGGTTGATGTTCTAGCTCGCTTGTTGCGTCTCGGCTCCTCATCAACTGCCTCTTCTTGGTCTCGACTACTATCATTAGCAGGATGTAAAGTCCGCTTCACAGGACTCGATTCTCCAATGGATCTATACAGGAATATATGTTCAAAGAATACAACATTCCTAGATTCCATGAGTATATTCTTGTGAATATCAGGTATCTTTGATTCATACACAAGAAATCGATAGACACTGCTATCCTCAGCATAACCGATGAAGACACAATCAACGGTTTTAGGACCTATCTTCTCCTTCTTAGGAGGAGGTATAGCCACCTTCGCAAGACACCCCCCACATTCGTAAGAATGAATAATTAGGCTTCCTGCCTAGAAACAATTCATACGGGGTTTTATTTACGTCCTTGCGAGGTATTTTGTTAAGGATATAGTTAGCGGTGAGAATTGTTTCCCCCCCACATGTTCTGGGGCAACCCAGAACTGATCAGCATAGCTTTCATCATATCCTTCAAAGTATGATTCTTGCGCTAAGCAATTCCGTTAGTTTTGAGGCGAATAAGGCCCGATGGTTTGGTAGATAATTTTGTGTTGAGCACAGAAATCTCCAAACGGTGATTCAAATTCACCAGTACGGTCACTTTTGACCACCTTATTTTTCTTGTTCAGCTGATTCTCAACTAGTTTTAAAGTGCACGAATTTGTCCAAGGCTTCATCTTTGCTTTTAAGCAAGTAAAACATAGCAAAATCTAGTGGTATCATCGATAAAAGTAATGAAATACTTATTACCAGCCCATATTTGGACATATTTCAGATCACACACATCAGTGTGGATCATACCCAAAGGTTCTGTGCTCCTTTCAATTGCTTTGAAACGTGTTATAGGCATCTTTGCCTCTACACAGGTTTCATACTTACGTGTCTTATCAAATTTGAAAGCTGGAATTTGGTCCAAGTTAATTAGTCTACGCAAAGAATCGTAATTAACATGACCCAGTCTACCATGCCACAATGCAGAAGACTCAAGCACATAAGCAACATGGGAATTCTTTTTATTAATAGTAGGGATAACAGTCATTACATCATCTTGAAAAGACCATCCATTATATAACCTTTCCCTACATACATTCCAACCTTAGTCAGAGTGACTCTATCAGCCTCAAAAACCATTTTGAAGCTATGTTGGCTCAGCAGAGACCCAGATACCAGATTTTTGCCAACATCTGGCACATACATTACATTCGTGAGAGTCAGTTCTTTACCCGAAGTCAACTTCAGGATAACACTTCCTTGTCCCGCAACATCCGAGGTAGTTGAATTCTCCATAAATAATTTTTCACTGTTAGCAGCCGGCTCGGAAGAAGTAAATGATTGCCTATCACAATAGATATGACGTGTGGCACCAGTATCAATCCACCATTCCCGTGGATTGGAGCCAACCATGTTCACCTCAGAAATCATGGTCGTGAGGTTGATATCAGCGATTCTTTGTGCCAAATATGTCTGTGCACGAGGGTTAAGCGACTTCTTGCACTCAGAAGCCCGATGCCCAACCTTGTCACAGTTGAAACACTTTCCATGGAATCGCTCCTTTTGTTGCTTCTTAGCAACACCTCCTCTGGGTCCCAGATTGACACATTTGTCCTTCTGTTGGTTCTTCTTCCCACTCGAAGATGGACCATGCTCAATCACATTAGCCTTAGCCATATGAGGAGGCTGGGCGGCTTTGCACCTTGCCCGATTTTCCTCCTCCATGTTGAGCTTCATGAAAAAAGTCTCCAAAGTCATCTCCTTTTTCTTAAACATGAGATAGTGTCTGAACTCTTTCAAAGTCTCGGGGAGCTTATGGATGACTGCAGCCACCAAGAATGGCTCACACAGCATCATTCCTTCTGCTCTGATTTCATTCAGCAAAATCTGAAGCTCGCGGAGTTGTGCACTTACAGGTCGCACATCCACCATCTTGAAGTCAAGAAACAGGCCAATAAAAAACTTCTTGGACCCAGCCCCATCAATCTTGAACTTCCTGTCTAAGGACTCTCAAAGTTCCTTAGCAGACATTGCCCCAGTGTACACAGAGTACAATGAGTCCTCCAGGGCATTCAGAATATAATTCTTGCATAGATAATCACCATCCTTCCAATTTGCTAGCGCCATACGCTTCTGATTATCCGTTTCGTTCTCGGCAACAACTGGGGGATCCTCCTTCAGATACCCAGCCAGATGGAGAGTGGTGAGATAAAACACCATCTTCTGTTGCCACCTTTTGAAATCAACTCCACCCCCGAACTTCCCCGGCTTGTCCACATGAGACATCGGAATAGTGGGAGTTCCAGGGATGAGAACAGGAGTACTTCCCGAAGCAGGGGTCGCAGTCTCCTTATTCTTTCCAGTATTGTTAGAAGACATCTTAACCTGGAAAACAAGATCAATCACATATCAGTGAAATATCATCACAATATCAACAATAAGTTTAGATTTTTAAGCCCAACGTTTAACACCAGCCACAACTACAGGTGGTCGACTTTGGCCGATCAAACCTCCAATTTAAAGGCAAAGTCACGCACGACTGCCTAAGCCGTAGCCATTCAAAGTATCTCAGAAAGTTCAATCGCGCACGCTTGACTTAGGCCGAAGCCAAACTATTTCGGAACGCAATCTGAATAATTTGATCTTTGGCAACAAAACTGCATATGAGACTCTTCGTTTTCCAGAAGCTTTAGTAATTATCCTAATAAAAATTTAGGCAGTAGATGTCCAAATCAAATTCTTCCCTTGGTTATTCCAAGCCTTAATCAAGGGCGGTAATATATCTTTTCCTCCAAAACACAAATCAGATATTCATTATTATTTTTTTTCAGTTTAAATAAAAACCCAAAACGAATTTCCAAAGAAATATAACTAAACAAGAGGAATTGTAACAGAGTAGTTCTCGTAAAGAACCATAAGAAACGGTTGATTCCCCAAACCGCGTCCATATTTGCTTTTGACGGCATGGATTGGTGATAATTTCGTAATTTCTATTCTTATCCCACATGTAGCTAGGACTTTGCTCTTATTTGTTCTGTTCAAATTGTTTCACACTATTATGCTAGGTACTCACTCATTCCATTAAGTAACCAAATTCATTCGCTACCCTGATGTGCAGCATCTCTATATAATGGTTTCATTGTTGTTCATTAATTTGCTCCGAAATTACGTTTGTATGAAGATGTTCTGTTAATTGACTCGTGCTATGTAAGGTTAGGCATTTTTGTCTCGGCCCTTTTTCATTAGCTACATAAATTCTATGTATGTTTAAGAAAAAATGGCTTTGAAACACTCTTCAACTCTCTTTCTGGTGAGGGTTTTTATCTTTGATCTTATAGCATTTGTTCTTTATTCATCGTCGCTGAGCCAAAATTTTCTTATAAAAAGAACCCACCTTGATGATCGATGATGAAGAGTTTTCCTTTGGGTGGGTTTCTTCTCTAGTACTATCCCGGACAGTTTTTATTTTTTCATAATGAAAGAGTAGTAAGATATTTTTGCAGGATTCACCTTGTGAGACAACACCAGGAACGATTCCGAATAGTTACTGGGGAGGATCTATTTCCTTTGATCTTTCTAGACTTTGATCTCTGCGGTTGCGGTACATGTTTCGCATTCGCTATGTTGTTGCAACGTCGGTAACCAAAATATTAATTGTCAAAATCTGTTAGGTTAATTTAGAAGAATAGTAAAATAGAGAGTGAGAACGAAGAAATTAATAATATATATATATATATATATATCACTCACTAAGACAAAAATAAAATAGGGAGGGAGATGCTCTTAACAATCATATTTGTGGTAGCTTTTTTGTTTTTTTGAACTGGCATATTTGTGGTAGCTTACTTTGTTTATTGTGTATTGGATTTCCCCTGCACCAACTCACCCACCGGCCACCACTCCTCAACAGTGCAATTCTCTCTCTCTCTCTCTCTCTCTCTCCACCAATCCTTTAAACCCTTAGAAATCTAAAAATTGAAAAATTGTCGGCTTACGAATGTGGTTTCGATAATTTTGGTAATGCCAGAGGCTTCTATATTGTGCCAAGTTTGGATTTTTAATTTAATGTGTAGAGGTTAAACTCAACCAGCGATCAATGTTTGAAAATATATTGTGCCAAGTTTGAAGATGCTTTGAATAGTGAAGGGACTTTCGACAAGATTAACTAATATTATATATGAAAAGTAACATTTAAATGACCAAAAATGTTAGATTATAGACCTACTAACCCACACTCACAAAGTCACAAGTATGTGGGCCTACACACACTACACTAATCCAGTATATGTGGAGCCCACACCACTTTGTGAGTGAGGATGTGCAAGCAGGTGTGGTGTGGTTATAGCATTGGAATACCGGCAATTTATATTGTTGTAACTTGTGAAATTCTTTCTTGTTGATGGACTTATATTTGCTTTTTTTATTACCAGCGATGGATGAATACCATTATTTAAATTAAATCAAACTAGTCATTGGCCCCATTTAGGGGACAATAATTCAACAAATAATCTCCAAAAATAAATAATCAAATATTCGTTTATTGAATGCTTAACCCCTTAACCTCTCATTTGAAAGTGTATATATACGTGGTCAACTAAGCTTAACATCACTTACACCATTTGCTACTTATATTTATTTCTTCAAAAACGATTTGTCTATTTTGTACTAGTATTTGTATATGGAAATTTATATGTTAGGCCTCGAGAAAAGTCAATGCCGGCCCCTCACATACACACTCTCTTTCTCTCGCACACAAAAGATTGAATCTTCCTTGACCTCCAAAACCCGCGCTCCACTTACTACTACTCTTTATTTGTTGTTTTTTCAAGAGCAAGTGGCATTTTAAATTGTTTATAACTTTCAATCTAGGGTAAATCAAAGCATAATAGTAAAACGAACCCTTTCTCAAGTTTCCATTCATGATATCATGATGAATTAAGTTCTTATTCTAAAATTATTTAAAATATGAGTAAATGTCTAATTTTACCTTTGTTATAGATAATATGGCTCAATTGTTTAATTATTGAGCCATATTATTTTTTTGTTCTTATTCCAAAAAATTCTTTTAGAAACATTAGAAATTCAAAACATTAGAATTTCTTTTAGAAATTGGGATGGGGTACGTTATTCTTTTAGAAATTGAAATTCCTTTTTTTCCCATTAATGCCAAATACGCCGTTTAAATTGGATTAATAATTTACATAACCCTCAAACTATTCAATTTTTAATTCCTTCCCCCTCAACCACCAATTAAATTTACTTTCCCCATTCAACTACGTAAACGTTAGATTCATGTCCTCGTCTCTCTCTCTCTCCTCCCCAAACTGGAACCCCCAATTCCCTCCATGCCCTCCTCCCACCCTCCTCTCCGCCACCACTTCGACCTCTCCACCACCACCACCACCACCACCACCAACCACAACAGCAACCACAACCACAACCACAACCACAACCACATATCATCCAATGGAAACAAAACCCCAAATCCCACCCTAATCACCTATCTGGAGCTCCGATCCGAGTTCGCCCACCACGACCCGTCCGTCGCCCGCATCAACAACGGCAGCTTCGGGTCCTGCCCCGCATCCGTAATCGCCGCCCAGCGATGTTGGCAGCTCAAATGGCTCAGACAACCCGATGACTTTTACTACAACCAGCTCAAACCCTCGATTCTACGCACTCGGAACGTGATAAAAGATCTGATCAACGCCGATGACGTGGACGAGATCTCCGTCGTTGATAACGCCACCACCGCTGCCGCCATTGTGCTTCAGCACACTAGCTGGGCCTTCGCTGAGGGCAGGTAGAATCACATTACAATTATATGAGGAACATGATTTATGATTCAGGTTCAGAATTTATTTTCATTTACAATTAGAAGTTTTTGTGTTACAAGGTACAACATGCAATTGGGTTATGCTCCAATAATTATGTATTAAATGGGTGTGAGATTAGGAGAAAATTATGTATTAACGTGCTTTATGATTACCATCGACAACGGCATGAAATTATGTTATCAAAACTCTATATTAGATGAGTATACAATAATTTAGTATTCCTGTAATCCCCAATCGATGGTGGTATGGTCGATAGGGGTATGGGTGGGGAGGAGTCACTTTGTATACTCATCTAACTTTTGGAAATATATGCACATAGTGGATCCTTTACGAGTATAACAGTGAACTCCATATATCTTAAAAAATCGAGAAACTTAAGGGACGTTAGACCGTGGAATTATGTCCCCAAATCAAAGCCGAAAAGCATCAGAGAGGGGTAGGCCTAGAAATCGGATTCAATTTCTGTTCTTATTACCTTGCTTCTTTCATTCAAAATCTAGAGCATCAGTAATGCAAACATAATGTATGAGTATGATGGTTATAAAGAGTAGGAGAAATATGAAGTACAAGCCTCTGTGAGAGCATGTCCAATACTACTACATCTCAAGCCAAAGCCATTATGTGACCTGAGGCCTCAAAAATGGCCTCTACTGGTCCAAAAAATAGTTGCCATTTCTCAAGTCAAATTTGGCACAAGTTGTGACAAAGCCATTTATTGCCACATCAACATTTGTTTATTGCTATGTTTTTTGTTCAAATTCCTATGAAATGATTCAATTTGATAGATGAAGGTAAAAGACGACTTCGGCATCATTGGAGCAACTTTGCGAAATTTTGTCAAAATACTAATGTAGCAAGCCAAAGAATAGCTTTGGATTAAAACAATTGCTCAAAACTATTGTTGATGGTTTGAGTGTAAGCTATTCTTTTAACTTCATATTCTATTCCGAATGTGCTAAAATTGGGAAAAAAATTAAATGCTTATAGGACACCAAATGAGTGTCGTATGGGATTCTGGATTATGTGAGTGAACAAACTTGTGCATGATTATACACAGTGGAGGTTTAGGTTTATGTATGTCAGTGTAGAAGTGAAGTTGGGGTTGAATAGGTTTAGGGTTTCAATTACAGCGAGGAGGAGAAAGATGAAGACATGGGAATAATTTGTATCTTTGCATTATCTGACAATTATTCTTATTCTCCAAATTAGCCCGTATTATATGAATTTTTTTAATCTGCACGGAAATGTTAACTGTGCACTTTGATGCAGAAGCCATGAGGTGGTTCTGTGCTCATTGTCGAATAAGATTTAGGATAAAATCACACCACAATACCACATCCAAACCACTTGGGGCAAATTGCAGTTTCCCTTTACATTTTGCTTGCTAAATGGGCAATCTCTAACTATGTGCACATCAAAATAAAATACCAGGATTCTGCAGCAATTAAATTATAGAAGCAAATTATTTGATCTTTAATGAAAACATTGCAACAGATTCAACAAGGGCGACACCGCCATCATACTGAACTACGCCTATGGTGCCATCAAGAAATCTGTCCATGCCTACGTCTCCCGCGCTGGCGGCCGAGTCATTGAGGTCCATTTGCCCTTCCCTATATCCTCCAATGAACAAATCATCTCAGAATTCAGAAAAGCCCTTGAAGACGGAAAATCCAACGGTCACAAAGTTAGATTAGCTGTAATAGATCACATAACTTCAATGCCGAGTGTAGTAGTTCCAGCGAAGGAGTTGGTTGAAATTTGCAGAAACGAGGGTGTGGATCAAATATTTGTTGATGCAGCCCACGGAATTGGGTGTACCAAAGTAGACATGAAAGAAATTGGGGCTGATTTCTACACGAGCAATTTACACAAATGGTTTTTTTGTCCTCCCTCTGTTGCTTTTTTATATTGTCGAAAATCGGACAAGTTTTCCAATTTGCATCACCCCGTGGTTTCACATGAGTACGGGAATGGATTGGCTATTGAGAGCATGTGGATTGGGACTAGGGATTACAGTGCACAACTCGTAGTTCCAGAGGTGTTGGAGTTTGTTGACAGATTTGAAGGTGGGATTGAGGGGATAAGGGAGAGGAATCATGAAAAAGTTGTGGAGATGGGGGAAATGTTGGTTGAAGCGTGGGGGACGAATTTGGGGTCACCACCGGAGATGTGTTCGAGTATGGCTATGGTTGGGTTACCGTCTTGTTTGGGGATTTCGAGTGATTCGGATGGGTTGAGGTTGAGGACCCATTTAAGGGATTGTTTTGGCGTTGAAGTGCCAATATATTATGCGGCCCCAAAAGATGGGGAGGTTGATCCGATAACAGGGTACGCACGGATATCTCATCAGGTTTATAATTCGGTTGATGATTACTACAAGTTCAGGGATGCGGTTAACAAGCTCGTTAACGATGGATTTACTTGTGCACTTCTCTCGGATTGAAACAAGGTACTCCTTTCGTTCCTAACTGTTGGTCTCTTTTTTAGAATTTGAAATTTGTCAAGTAATAGTTGCACCGTTCAAATTTGAAGACATCATGTCTATCGTTGCCTCTATTTTGGCTTCCTTGGAACACTCATAATCATCTATAACTTCCTTGCAGCACTCATAATCATATATAAGGATAGTTTTGAAAAACTATAAAATTGCTAGCATTTTGAAACATCTCAAAATAAAATAATGGTATTACATTTTCATCCATTGAAGCCGTTTATTAGATAGAAGATGCTACATGGTGTGGACGTGTGCAATGGCAAGGGTATTTAGGTCTATACAAATTTACTCCACACAAAAAGAACTTATGAATACGTAGTATACTGCTGCTCTCTGAATTTGTCACTGATCTTGAGAAAAACAAAAACACAAACAATAAAATCCTCAATTCAAAACAGAATGTATCTGAATCCATGTACAAATGCTGGCCCTCAATGTCGAGCTTTTCAGGTGTGATTGCTATGCTTTGCCACGTCTTACCCACTTGTCCACCCTCTGTTTCGTTTCCCACAATGTACATTAAGACTTGGACAAAGGTTGATATGTGGTTTGAGAGTGGAATGCAGAGAAAAACAAGCAAACCCTTTGTTTTCCTAAACCGGAAGACTAAAACTAACGGAGACAGTTATTTGGAAACTGCTGCTTTTCATGCATCGCCCTCACGTTAGCGAAAGTGATAGTCACTAATGTGGTAAAAAGACGTTCCAAATGACAATGTTGGCAGATAAAAAAAATATTCACAACTTCCAAATCTGCAATGCCTTATCCATTTTTTTGGTAAAATTATATCAGCATAGATTTAACGTAGAATATGGTCTGCTGCTTTTCATGCATCGCCCTCACACGTAGTGCAAGTGATAGTCACTAATGTGGTGAAAAGACGTTCCAAATGACAATTTTGGCAGATAAAATAATCTTCACAACTTCAAAATCTGAAATGCCTTATCCTTTTTTTAAAATCAGTGTAGATTTAATTGTAGAATATAGTATCATCTTCAGGTTACTTAACTTTTCTTCTGAGTTAGGCCGAAGATATGCTCGATAGCCTATTGGTGGTTGATAAAGAATGGTATCCTGTGGAATTTAGTTCCCTGTTTTGTGCTTGTAACTGAAGTGATACTGCCTTTGACAAATGCTAATTTTAATTAAGCAAATATTGCGGAACTCAATTTCTTTTCTAAGCCCCATATTGAAATTTTTTGCTTAATTTATCAACGTGTTGTCTGTTGGGCAATTTACTTGTGAATTTGACGCGTGCCATTTCCACTGTTGTAGTGGTTTTAGTGGACTTCTGGTAGTTTCTTTAACTGCACTTTGTTTTCAAGACCTGGTTCCAATAATTTGGAAGCTTCTCGGTATCTAAACCTCGTACTAATGATTAGAAAAGTACTATGTGATAAAACATACTCCCTCCGTCCCCATTTAATAATCCCAGTTGTATTCTAACCGGATGAAAAACTTACTTATATCTTTAAATTGGTAATGAATTTTATATCCAATATGGATCTTGTTTGATAGATCTCGACTAATCCTATAATACAATGTTTTTAGAATCACCTAAAACATTATAAATTACAAGATATAATCAATTGAAAAGTGGCACATACTCCCAAAAAGGACCATTAAATGGGGACGGAGGGAGTATGTTCTAAGGTTCATAGATGTACTCATGGATTTAAGGTGTGAAACTAATGAACATGTAGGTTGCTAAAGTGTCTCTGTAGACTGGTCATTCGTAATATCCATAACTATCCAGTCTCCTGTCTTGAGGCTTTAGGAGAACTATATTGTGCGAGAACCATATATTTGAAAGACACAGAGCATTGCCCTGCTACACGTGATATTCAGTTGTCGCGTTTGGCATTTGCACCTCTCCCAAATCATTATCCCTGCAACCTGGTCAAGTAAGGATCAAATCTGTAATGAAAAAAATGTTGGATGTCTACGTCATGTATCTTTCCACCACACTATGTATAACGTTTTATTGGTACGCTTTTGAGAATTGGAATGCTCTCAAGTTAGTTATTAGTTATTACTCAATTGGAAGAGTGTACCCAAGTTCCTTATGATCTTGGAATCGTATCAAACTCCCTTTGCACAAGAAAATTGTAGACTATCTTTGAGATTGCCCACCTTTTATGTTTGGGATGGAAATTATCTAAAACTTGTACTTAAAAACATTTATATCTTCTGCTTATAAGCTGCATCCACTACCGTACAATACAGGGAGTGGCCATGGGCCCCACCACTTTTAAATGATAACGAAAATTTTGTGATTATGTAGAATGGCGTCCTATGTTTGTGGAAATTCTTTTATTGCCCTCTGCTTCCTGAGTATTCCTTGAGAACAGCACATGACTCTCCTTGCTCCCATATTGCACAATTGCTTCAATTCCAATTTTTAATAATTATCGTTATGAAATTATCATATATAGAAGCTAACTTCATTTCCTTTTTCTTTCTAATTCTGCTACACTTACCTCGGGCTCCAAAAAAATGCATTTTCTGGCTTCATTCCTTTATTCATACAAGTGTTAAGGGACAGTTCTAAAATGCGTTCACCTAACAAACAAAACAGCAAACAGGGTTTGTTAGGGTTTATCTGTAGAAAAGAAAAACACATCTATTATTTATCCGCCCTCAATTATTATAGTAACCTCTCCAGAATTCGTGCTTTAGACAGAATGGGAATTGTAAACAATCCAGTATAATATGATGCATTGTTTGCTCCAGAAATGCCTTACATTTGTCTCTAGAAATGCATGCTTGGATGGGGGGCACCTACTTATGGTACCTTTTACAAAATTCAGCAAAGGAAGCATTATTGGATTTTGTTCTACAATGTGTGTGTGATGCTGATAGCTACTGAAATGCTACTCTATGTTGGTACATTTTGATTTGATTTGATTTTCTTTCTTTGTAGTTCTATAGAAGCGAGTAGGCGTTTTCCAAGAAATAAAAGCCATGCTTCCCAACTTAGCTGTTGTGTGAAGCACGCCTAAGCGCTGAAGGGAGGTGTCAGCAAATCCCTTGTGTAAATGTCAACTTTTCATTGTATTGCCGTGGGAGTACTCTCTAGCTATTGATGCCAATTCACTTTGCAGTTTGCGTGATTTTACCGAAGTAGAATCAGCCACCACAAATGTGTACTTATGAGTCGAGGTTTCGGCTTGACAATTAGGTTGTGACCAGATTGAATCAACATTCTGGAGAAGAATAATGAACATTTCATATCCTCTGTTATTCGTGGAAAAATATCCAATTCATGTTTGTAGAAGAAGTGTGGACCATATCTTGTTGTATCTTTTAGTTATTTGTGGCATCTTGAAAGGATGTTGTCACATTGATGTGCATTTGATAGCATGCAGATGTTAAGAGTGCGCTGTGTAAATTCTCAATGATGCTTAATCAGAAGTTGTAACCATGAAAGTACACAAAGTGGGATCAGTGAACCAGATTTGTTGCTGGCAACACGAACATAAAACACCTTATTTTCTGATCAACTTTTTTGGTTAAAGTCTGGTTAGGATGAGTTTTTGAAGTTATGATGATCTGTGTACGTTGTCAAAGTACAATTTAGTGCATGGAGGGATATGTTTGTTGCTGCATTATGCCTGTAGTTTGTAGTTTGATAATGGGTTGTTCGGGCCAAAACACGTGCTCTGAAGTCATGAAAAGCGATTTTTTGGGAGTTGAACTTACAAAACTAGTGGTAAGATCATTACTCGTCGTCATGTTTTCACTCAATCAATCGATCAATGCACTGAGGTTGAAAAGACGGAAACAAATACTACTCCTCCACGTCAAGCAATTAGTCGTGTAACGTCTAGTGTGCCCATTGGTGTTTTAAACTTTTTGCCCCAAGTCCAAGAAAGAAATCGTAATGGCAGTTCTTAGTTGGACTTCTGGAGATGCTGCAGATTGCCTGTCATGTTATTTTGATCTGATGAGAAACGAAAACATTGAAATTCCCTGTGTTTGGATTTTTTTTCTGTGGAGGGATATGAAAGAAAAGTAATCTATTTAGCTAATTTCCTCTCACTTTTTCTATTGCTTCTCTTTCTTTACGCATGGACGGAGCCAAAATATATTTTAAGTACGAATTGAAAATAGTATTCTAGGAGTAAAATTTTCCTATTTTAAAATTTAAAAACATGTACAACTTTCATATATTTTAGAATCTGAAAATATGTGCGACTTTCAGACTTTAAAATCCAATAGTGTCAGGACAGACTAATTGAATCTTATGGGTGGTGGTGTTTCCAACGGCGAACGATTGAGTGATGGAAAGGGGTTGTGGAGAGGAGAGAGGGAGTGATAGGAGGCGGTGATGGAGTTCGTTGTTGGTGATAGAGTTCGCTAGGGGCATCGGCCGCGGACTATGGAGGGGGGAGGTGGAGGGGGAGGTATTGGGAAAGAAATTGTGTTTTTCGAAGAAAGGCTATGTTGGGAAGTTCATAGGTTTTTATTGTTTTGTACAGTATTTAGTAATTTGTTTTAAGTGCAAACAATAATTTGGGATTTATTTAGCAATGGGTTTTATGAAAGCAAATTGTGGGTTACCAATAGAATTAGTGGCCTAAAAGAGGCGGGTGAAAATCATTTCCCAATGTCAGAGGCAATGTTGTAATTTTGGTGGGGATTATAGTTATACCTTAGTTTCAACATATGATAAGAATGGAGATTTAATAATTGAGTGGGTTCTACACTTCCCTCCGTCCCTCAACTTAAATTATATTTTGCATAGACTTTTGGTACCTGTACCTTCTTTTTTTTTTTTTTATCAACAAAAGGGTGGGAGGGGCGACCACGGAGCAAGTTCCATTTGGGCGTGACCATAGTGCTCCCGGCCTGCCTTATGGAATGTCCGATTCAAGCCATAGCTATTGTCCGAGAGGACAAACCGTCACCAAAGACACCACAAAGGTGGTAGCCTAGATATCAGGTGTGCCACACCCCAGTTGTAACCTAGGTTCGAATTGCGGTTGGAGATGGCAAAGAGGTAAAGTCAAGAAAAACACAACCAACTCTGTTCTCTCTCTCTTTCACACACACACACACAGTGAAGGACACATTACAACATATCTGTCTTTACCCTGGTTCTTATTATATGTGTATCATGATGTTAGATTAGATGTGTTTGAAAAATGTAGGTAGGATAGGATTAATGTGAGATAACAAGTCTTCTGATTAAAACAAATGGGAATTATTGGTATAAGGTTCAAACAATGACTCCCCACACTATTTTGTTTAGTTCGACACTGATAATGCCACGACAATTTTTTTTAATGCCACGAATGCTTGATGTGCACTGACCATTATAGTCTCCTTTAATCAGCGATCAGACATCCCCTCTCTCTCTCTCTCTCTCTCTCTCTCCTCTCACTACTGTACTTTACAACTTCTCTCCCCTCCATTTTCAACATCGGCATACAATGATCCAACCTCACGGGTCCATCTCCTCGTTTCACCACCTATGCCATGGGACCCACTTCGACTAGCTCTCCTCGATCCTCTCTCACTTGATTGAAACCATCCACCACCGCCCCACAGTGAACCCTCCTTTCTAGATCTTCTAACCTATTTCCACCGATTTCACCCACCAAGCATTGTTTGACGGTCCAAATCTTTTCAATTACATGATGTTTTTATGGGTACGTTTAATTTTCATCTGTAATTTGTGTATTGGGTACACCAAGGAAAATGTGATTTGGACAAAAGAGAGATGTTGAGCACCGGCCACACAAAAGAACTAAGGAACAGTCGACTCTACGGCTTCGGCGACAATGAAGTATCAGAAAGGGAGAAGGAAATTGGAGCAGTGGTAGCAGTCGAGAAGACTTGGAGAAAGAAGTACTCTGTTGTATACATGTAAAAGACGAGTGACAAGGAGAATGGTGGAAGGGTAATATTGTAAGACTGTACAAAACATCGTGGCATTAAACAAACTTGTCGTGGCATTATCATTGCCCTAGTTGTTATTCCATTTCAGGATGTCTCAAAATATTTGTTTTTTTTAAAAAGTTAGATAAAAAGTGTACATTTTCATATATTTACTGTCACAAATGAACATGTATAATTATGGGACCGTATTGAAAATGAAATCAAATTTTCTAAAGAAACATGCATCAGTTGCATGTCTCTTAAAATGTTAAATTTTCCGTACTGTGCAAACAAAATGAGATAAAGGGAATAGTATCTACATACTCTCTCCGTCTCTTTTTACGTGTGTTATTTTTATAAATCTAACTTATAATATCATCATTATATCTTTCATATCAACTTTTATCTCCACTTTTCAAAATTATCATTCACTTTTACCTATTAACTCGTTACCTACTAATTTTTTAAAAAGGGCAAAATAATAATTGTATAAATTTTTACTTATTAACTTTTCAAAATACACTTATTAAGGGATAATTCAAAATAGAATAGTCGACTATAAAAAAGACTAGAGGAAGTACAAGTTTACATCTTTGCAAGTATGACCTCTAGAGATGCTAAGATATTAATTCTCTATAAACCAGGGAGTTCATTTTTGTTCAACTATTAGTACAAAATGCCTCATCTTTAAGGGGTGTTTTGGCAATAATTGATCCAGATTATTTTTTGTCCTTATTTTACTTTTTAAATTCATCTCTTCATTCAAGATGAATCAATAATTCAAGAAAAAAATTGACGCAAAATTAACAAAGGCAAAGAAGAAATGAAACGAAGAAAAAAATATAATCCAACATGATTATGTAAGTCAAAATAGATATGAAGCTTTTCGCTTCCTCTCTTTACAACTCGAGCACTCCATCAATTGATGGTAAAGCTTCGATTATCTTAAAAACCAATAAGTGCCGTTGCACTCTTTTGTCAACCTTGATGATCATTTCATGGTCCCTTCAACTTCATAGGATGTACATGGATGGTAAAATTGAAGAGATAAAACGAATTGAATTGAATTGAATATATAAAATAGAAGCACGAATACTTTTCCGTGCTCCCATCATTGTCTAAGAACAAACCACTTTTTAACGATTGGGGTGGGGCATGGTGGTGGAGGAGCGTAGAGGAATATTGGGCGGTGGTGTTGTTTTGTTATCATTAAAAAGAAGAGATTAACTTCTTTCCGGATGAGCCGGAAACAAGTAGTTTACGGACGGTCCATTGTGGGGCCTTACGGACACCTCATCGCAATAATCTGAATCGGTCATTTTGTAGAGCCAGCAGAGTAGTGTGTATACAAAAAAAATCAGCTTGACCCGGCATCGATAGGTATGTCAAAAATTGATTTTTGGTGCAAAAAATACAACGGCCTGGATCATTTCAGATCTACAAAATGACCGGTTCAGATTATTGCGATGAGGTGTCCGTGGGGCCCCACAATGGGGCCGTCCGTAAACTACCTCTTTCCGGCTCATCCGGAAAAAAGACAATCTCTAAAAAGAAATTAGACTTTTAACATTTGTTGAAGATTAGGGCATTGCGGACTTGATTAAATTTAAAAGGTTGCGAGAGAAATTGGAACTAGAAAAAATTATTTTGGTTCAAATAGAATTGCTTTGTAAATTTTTTGTAGACTAAATAACAAACTTGTCCTTTTTATTTATCTCTGCTTCATATGGGTCCCGTAGTAAATCAATCACTATGTACCCATAGTGATCTCAATTGTGGGCCCTATGAAATCTTTATCTGCGATCGGAACCGTTTATTTTTTCAAGAATGTTGAGCGCACTATGGGTACAAAAAATTATGATCATCGGAGATTGGTAGAAACACAATTGAAATAAATTTGTCTTACAGTGTATCCTCCAAATGATATTGGTCATCCATATAAATGGTATCCGGACATATCGCTACCAATATCCAATTACTTTGATTTTTTACATGAATGATCTACTTAACAATCCCGACAAATTGTACGGTTCCGATTCTAAATAAAAATTTCAAAAAACTCACAATTGAGGTCACTACGGGTACCCCAAATCCGAAATATATGGGTACGAACGAAATTTTAGTGTGGAAATCATATTTCAATGAGAACTCAGGTTCGAAATTAAGCTCCAACATTTTAAACAAACTCATGAAATGGGAAGTTTGCAATGAACTTCAAATCTGTTTGCAGTTTTCAAAATTTGAATTTGAGTATCATTGTCTCATAGAAGCTGTCAATTTCTTGAGAGAAATTTCTAGGTACCTTCCAAACGTTACCACTTTGCATAATTGTACCCAATGCATGATGCCATAAGTAAAGTTCACATGAGTATCCCTCACGCCCCTTCGCCACTCCCCTCGTTCGCACAAGTCTTGGACTTTGTCAGAACTAGAGTGCCAAGCCGGATCCGTCCAATCCGCTCAAATATTCTAAATTGAACCGTTCGCGAACCCACCCGAAATATATTACGGATGGATGTGAATTCTAATATTCTAGTTTTGGCGAATTCGGTTCGTGTTCGATCAACCTTATCATCATTCTTCGATACTCCTAATCCACAACCGAACCGAGACAACCGTAGCTGCTATTGCTAGTATATAAATGCATTTGCCACATTGTTCGTGAATACTTGGGAACGTTTATTTATGTAACCTTGATTAAACATTTCTTCATTCATCTCTAGTCATGGTGGAAGCAAACTACACTTGCATTGTGCTCAGACCTGATAACCCAAAATACTCGGCAAATAAAAATGCATTCATCTAAACAGGTTTGTCCAAAACAAATTCACTATGGATCTTATTTTAAATTTATCATATCTTTCAATCTATATTGTATTTTAAGTCCAATATGGATCTTATTTGATAAATCTCAATTTGTTCTAGTATTATACAGTACAAAGTTTTTAAAATTTCTGAAAATATTATAGATCGAAAGTTACAAAGAGTTTAAAAATTACATTGAAATTCGAACATGACCAACAATTTGGAACGGAGGAAGTAAGGTCGAAAAAGGCTTTGTCAAAATTACATTTGTCCAGAGAGAAATTAACAATCAGAGTTTCACCGTTTATGTTTAACTTGTGACAAACGTGCTTCGTTTAGACAAAAAAACGAAGTCTGATCGATTTAATTTTTTACGCAGCCTGTAAAATGAACGGCTCCCATATCTCAAGGTGGGGAAATTTTTGGGTGCCGAGCGGTCACCACGTGGCAATGCCCGAACTCGCATCCCGGCCGTTCAAAAGTGTTTTGAACGGCCAGTTTTTTTTCCCCTCTCACTCTCCTTTTTCTTTCTTTAAAATTCGGACCGTCTAAAATATTTTTGTCGGGATGTGCGCCTAACACCGCCTCGTGGTACCGGCCCAACTCCCAAAAATTTCTCTTCAAGGTGGGATTATCTTGCTTTCCTCCTTTTTGTAGGAGTATCTTTGTCGTAACCTTCACTTGCCCAAATGCGCGTGGTTTTGCGCAAAAAGAAGGCCCATGTTTCTCCACTTACCAATTTATTTGGTTGAAGACAAAAAAATTACTCCTAAATAAATTCATATCTTCCTCCATAAATATCTCACTTCAATAATCCACTTTCTCTGGACTCTGTACTCTACCCTCCATTGCAGCCTTCCTTCAGCTCACCAAAGGTTTGACCTTTACATTTCTCTCTTACTACTACTCCATCTTAAGTTCTTAACAATCCATACAATTTGTTTGTCTTCAAAATCATCTCAACTTTTGGTTATAGATTGTTCTTGATCCATCTTCTTGTTTTCTTTCCACTACCCCTCTTTGGCTTGTAAAAGATGTTCTTTCTTTAACTCTTACTCTCCCTTTACAGTTTCTGGTTGATCATCATATCCTGATTTAGTAGGTAATCATCATGTTTTTTGTGATAACCGGATGTCCGGGCTAGTTTGAGCACACCCAACTAATTTTATATGGGTCTCTCTGAGGTTGTTTGTTTATGGAAGAAAAAAGTGTCCTTTAATTGAGCTAATTTCACTCTTCGATGTAGGTTGCAAACCTATTATTCTGTTAATCATACTAAGAGGTAGTTGAATTTCTTAAGGATATTCTCTTAATTTATAATTACTGGTGTGGTGCTTTTTTTTTTCCAGTGGTCATCCCTACTGAGTGATCCTCTCATGTGGATACTTGACCCCTAGCAAAATTGCATGAAAAATTATGAGTTTTCAGAGGGCTACCTTCCGTTCCATCACGGGTCATCAGAATTTATTTGCATCTTTGTATGATAAATGTTCAGTTCTTTGTTTTCCCTAATATTTGGTGAAGCAGTACTTGAGTGATCACAAATCAGAGTACTTGATGTTTTTGTGACAGCTGGGGAGGCTAACGTATTGTAGCTCATTTAGTGTTGCGGATTCGGGAAGATGAATGTGTGTGTAGAAGGGCGATTCTGATAGATGATGTTTTGTTTAGCTGATTTATTTTTTGAACTTGCTGTTTTCGTATAATTAAGGCTTTTGTGATGACGGCATTTTACTACGGCTGTCATGAATTTGATTCGTTTTTTAAGGGCTGCATCTTTTTTCTTTTAGCAGCTTGAGATAAGTTATTCTCATGTTGCTAATATTTAGTTTTTCTTTATTTCTTGGGCATAGCTTGCGTGACAAATGTTTCTGGTTCTTTTGTTTCTTTCTTGTCCGCGCCAGCACCCCCCCGGTTCTAGCTAGCTATAGTTTCTCAGCATTCTTGTAATATCCAGTTTTTGTTTATGAAATATTCATTTGGCAATGTAAAATACTTGAAATTAGTTGCTTGGTTCATGAAATGAGTATTGAAGTGGGTAAATTTTACTTTTCTTGATGTGGTCTAGCACCAATGGGCCAATCTCTTTTTCCTCTATCTTTCTTAAATTGCTTGCTCTGCATAGATGTTGATCGCCCTTTAGCTCACCTTTTGTTTCGTTATTCTACCAGGAAAATCTCTAAAATGAAACTCGATCATCTTTTGGGGGCTCTCTGTTTGCTAGTTTTGACATGCTCTTTAGTTCCTGCTTCCTCCGATGATCTAGTAAGAATTGGTTTGAAGAAGCGACCCTTGGATGCTCATGGCCTCGAGGCTGCCAGGATGTCCAGAATGCAACCGAAAAGTGGGAAGAGTTTGAATGGCTTGCGTCCACACGATTCTGATGTTGACCTAATCTCTCTAAAGAACTACATGGATGCTCAGTATTATGGAGAGATTGGCATTGGTTCTCCCCCACAGAAATTCACTGTCATATTTGATACGGGCAGTTCCAATCTCTGGGTTCCCTCATCAAAATGCATCTTCTCTGTGAGTTCAGAAATTGATTGTGCAATTTGTAAAATGTTCTTCCGATAGATTACATAATAAATCATTGCTTCTTACAGATTGCATGCTTATTCCATCACAAGTACAAGCATACAAAGTCCACATCATACGAGGCAGATGGTAAACTTATAAGTCTATTATCTTTGGTAGATATGTGCTTGATCTGGTCATTACTGAGTCCTGACTCTGAAATTAATTGAAAAAAAAAAAAAATCACATTGATGCTCAAATAGCTTTTGTTGATTTTGATCCAGGGAAATCTTGTGCCATACACTACGGATCTGGATCAGTTTCTGGCATCCTTAGTCAAGATAACGTTAAAGTTGGCGATCTTGTGGTTGAAAAGCAAGTGAGTTCATTTTTTTTCTTCTTCCAAAATTGTAATTTTTGACACATTGGTTATAGAGACACTTGCTTTATTTCTCAGGTTTTCATGGAGGCTACTAAAGAAGGAAGTCTTACATTTGTAGTGGCAAAATTTGATGGAATACTTGGTCTTGGCTTCCAGGAAATTTCAGTTGGGGATGTTGTGCCAGTCTGGTAGTATTATGTTAACTTTTGTTGCTATCGTATACGTGAATTCTTCATCTTTATAACAGTAAAACATCCTTTAGTCAAACTCTTTTGTTATGCACTTCAGATGTATAAGACACTCTGATTCCTGATGAAACTGCAGGTACAATATGGTGGAACAAGGTCTTGTAAAGGAAAAAGTCTTCTCTTTCTGGCTAAATCGAAACACAGATGCAAAAGAGGGCGGTGAGCTTGTTTTTGGTGGTGTGGATCCAAATCACTTCAAGGGGCAGCATACTTATGTTCCCATCACTCAAAAGGGTTACTGGCAGGTGTGGGAAGATTAAAGTTTAGTGTTTTCAAGTTATACATACTTTATCCTGGTTCAATTTTGTTTTTCCTACTTGTACCTTTTTCCTTGGAACGTCAACTTATCCTTGCCTTGTTTATTTCCCAGTTTGAAATGGACGATTTTATGATTGGAAACCGTTCAACAGGTAATTTACAGCACTTATATAAATTCAGTGTTAAAGCTTATTTATTTTTGGCCGTATATACACATTTTTGTCAAAGATTGAGGTGATTAACACTTATAAACTGAGGATTCGAAAAGCATAAAATAAAAAGAAATCACTATATGGGCAAGAATTTAATGGAAAGCATCATCTATGGTACTAGAGTAGTACCAGTTGTGCTGCAGGCCTATAAGTGGTGGCTGGAGGCCCTAACTTTTCTACTAATGCTATTTACTCCACATAACCATTAGATTTGCAAAGGAAACATGGGAAGTTGTCTTAGATGTACTGTGCAAACAAAGAAACACTTAAGATGAATCCTGTTTTGCCATTCTACATCAACAAGGGCCATAACTTCTGCAAACCACATGCTTTGATGCAAGTTCACTCACTTCTATTATCTATGTGACTTATCCAAATTCTTACACCTAAATTTTCCAGAGCCACATCAATCCCGTTTTTGAGATATTTAGATTCAATAGCACATAACTTGATTGAATATCTTGGAAATGTTCGAGGTTTTTCTCAACCATTTTCACTTCAGGGTATTGCAACGGTGGATGTGCTGCTATTGTGGATTCTGGAACATCCTTGCTGGCTGGTCCAACTGTGCGTGCTTCTATCTCTTGGACATTAAGACAAAAGAATAAAAAAATCATGCTTAATGGTCAAAAAGATCCTCAAAATTGGTTAATCGTCTCTTCTTCTTCCAGCACTTCCTTTATCAAGTGTCTAATTAGCCCATCTATTTCAGAGTGTTATCACTCAAGTCAACCATGCAATTGGAGCAGAAGGCGTAGCGAGCATCGAATGTAAAGAAGTGATTTCTGACTATGGAGAGCAGATATGGGATCTCTTAGTTGCAGGGGTTTGTTCTCTTTGTAGTCTTTTTACTATCTATATCCATCGCTTTACGGTTTCAAAGTCTCAAGATATTTCCATTGTGATCTGCAGGTACAACCTGACAAAATTTGTTCACAGCTTGGTTTATGTCTTCCCCAGGGGGATCGATTTGCCAGGTCAGGAAGTCTGTTTTTTCATATCAAAACGTACATTTATTGGTAGTACATGCTTTAGGCTGTCTTAATTTTCTCTGCTGTCATTTTCACATGACATGCTTCCCTGCATAGCATTTGTGTTGGGATATTTAAAAGGAAGGACTTAGTTTTTTATTGCTTTATGGGCGAACTACATTTTTGGTGAAAGAACGACAGTTATTGGGTTTTGATCATTCATTAATTTTCGTTTTCTTATAGCCTATTATTACATGATAATCTATTTGTTTTCTTAGAAAATTACTTCTAGTACCTGAAGCTAGGTGCTTTTAAGGAAATTGTCGCGAAACACTAACTTGAATTCAAACTGGAACCGAACCGTTTGCAGTGCTAATATCAAGCAAGTAGTTGAAGAAGAAAACGAGGAGCATGTTTCCGTGGGGGATGATCTTGTCTGCACTGCTTGTGAGATGCTTGTGGTTTGGGTCCAGAACCAGCTGAAACAAAAGGGTACTAAGGATCAGGTGTTCGATTATGTGAATCAGGTGATTTATTGACAAAATTTAATATCTGCTTATAACAATAAGCTGGCATTTATCTGTTATTTTAGGCCTTAATTATTATTATTTTTAAATGTTTAAAAGCTTTGTGAGAGCCTGCCAAGTCCAATGGGAGAATCAGCAATCGACTGCAATACCTTGTCGAAGATGCCAAATGTGACATTCACCATTGGAAGTAAAGCTTTCACCCTCACTCCAGAACAGGTTTGATATCCTTCCCTCTATAGATCGCAGATTTTTATTTTTATATTTTATCCGAAAAAAGGGTGGGAGGGGGCAACCAGCGTAGCAACCCCCCGGGCGTTACCACGAGGGCTCGGCATTTATCCATAGCTACTGTCTGTGAGGACAGACCGTCATCATGGCAACACCTAGGTATGCCACTGGCAAGACACGAAACCGAGTCTCCCCTGAGAAAATGTGAGGCACCTTGCCCACCAGGCTACCACGATCGATAGTTATAGATTGCAGAATCTGACAAGCATATAATTATACGAGGTTGGGGAAGTCTCAACTGAGTACCTCTTTCATCTAACTAAGAAGCCCGGATGCATCTATCATCCTCACAGATGTCTCACCTATCTCTGTGTCTGTCCAACATATAGTAATGAGTCGGAAACGATGATTATCATTATATCTTTTCGTTTTATACTTTGGAAATACACTAAGACACATTGGGAGCACATTAGGAGTTTGGAATCCAAAATATCTGTGGGTCAGACTCACAATTGCCACGGGCACTTGGTTCTTGAATACATATACTGTGATATGCAACATGCCACAACATTCCTGTTTTTTAAACTGTAGCATACAAGATTTATCTTGTAGAGTGATTTCTACTTCTTTCCTCTTATCAATGCTTGCTTTTGTTTCAGTATGTTCTAAAAACTGGTGAGGGACCTGCTACTCTCTGCGTCAGTGGGTTCATTGCTTTGGATGTGCCTCCACCTCGAGGTCCTCTTTGGTATGTTTTCTTGGACTATGATACATTCTTCCCCATAATTCACAAAAATAGAAATTCAAATAAAAAAGAACAAAGGAGCCATACCTGCATATGCATATGTACAAATGCCTGCACAAGAAGTGAAGGCCCTGTTTGGATCATGGTTTGTGGAGAAATGCATTGAAGGAAAGGAAATGGAAAAGTATGGGAACAGTCTGAAAAGATAAGATGATGCGGTAAAGGTGCTAAATTGATTTGTTGGCTTCCTATAGTTTTTGTTTCATCTGTAATTACTAAACGATCCACGATCACACATAGCCTAAATGTCTGTCTGTCTACGTCAAGAACAAGGACTTGGTCCAGTTGTAAAGGTCATTCTTATAAGTTTCTACATCTATTGGTTCAAGTCTAATCGCTGTGCAAGTGTATATCCCCTTCCCCATCCCCGCATATGAAGTTCCAAGTGTTCCAAGGGTTCTAAAAACACGTTCGTTTAGTGTAGACGTGTACAGAGACGGTAGTACATTATGGCTATAGGGGGCCAGGGCCTCCCCCTTGTTCCAAATTTCCATAAATATCTCTTATGTTAATTCTTTAAGTATTAAGTCTATACATTGTGGCCCCCTGCTAAATAAAGAAGAGCAATGCTAGGAACACAATTTTAGAATACAATTCCTGACACAATTGTGTCTAAAGCCGTCCACTACATATGGGCCCGCATACATCCAACGGTCCCGAATAAATTTGTATCCGGAGTTGTGTTATTAGACTTTTGGAACAACAGGATTGCATTAAAAAATAACCTCTCGGCTCTCTTGGTCTCTCCCACCTTTGGTTTGTTAAGAGCACCTAGATATTGTATTTTGTAGTGGGTATTCTTTAGACATTTCAGTGTTTTAGATTTCTGAGCTTTGCATTTTAAAATCTTACTGTTCAATGTTCATGTAATGGCCCCCTCGTACATAAAATTCTGGTTCTGTCCCTGGACGTGTAGTTTGCACTTTATGTTTTCACCTTCTTCATAAATTGTTTTCGAAAACTGTTTGGGGATTTCCTTTAGGTTACTTCTGAACTCTTGACAATTATTCTCTTGCAACCGTATGATGTCAAATGACATGTTAGCAGACTTTTCATCGTTTTTCTCTTCAAAAGAAAAGGAAACGATGACAAAGAAAAGGGAACAATTACTGCATCATGATTGTTCACGTAATTATGGAGCCTTGTGCAAAACCAATGTGTGGATGCAGGATTCTTGGAGATGTATTCATGGGGGTGTATCATACTGTGTTTGACTATGGCAATCTCCAAGTGGGCTTCGCTTTAGCAGTTTAATCGACACTCATCCTGATCTTCTCAAAAGGTTGCCCAGAAATCACGATCAGTTGCTTCTGAGCAAGTTAGAAAAGCATAAAAATGCGACATGAATTGGGTGATGGCTCTTCCGTATATGACTATGCATAATGGGTTGATTTTCTGTATGTAACTATGTTGCTTACTGCTTACTTAGAGATGGATGTTATTTCCGAAGGTATTTAAGAGAAGCATTTCCATTTCCCGTTCATAGGTTAATGGTATGGAGTCTGTGGACCCATTAGTAATCTGCGTTTGTGTATTCGGTTGTACTTATTATGTCAACGGTTTTCGCACTCTCTTTTTCTATCTGTACTTTTTTGCGGGTATATATACATGAATCTACTGCGTAGCTCTATATGTGAAATCACGAATCAGTGGTAATGGAAATTCATGTGAATAAGGAAACGAAGGGAGTATGTATGGTAGAATGAGTGCAAAAATCTGTACCCATGAAATGGTCTCAGTCCTTGTACAACAATATTCTTTGCAAGTGAACAAATTTTTTTTGAAAAATTACAATAGGTTGGTACCCTAGTGTAAAAGCCTTCTTCTAACTCGATACAAACCTATTGATCAAAAAAAAAAAAAACTCTGGTACAAACCTTGGAACTAGGGGCCCGCGGTGCCACTAAGAGCAAGTCCAATGCATAACTCAAAACTGGTTCTCTACTCATAGTATAGAGTCAGTGTAAAAAATCAGGCTCCAATGGGATGCCTAAACAGGTTCTAAAAACTAGGGGCTGCAATGCAAAATGGTGGATGAAAAAATATATGAAAAGTTAGATAGAACAGGGTTGAGAATGAGAATTGTGGATGGAGAAAATATCTAAAAAATTAGGTAGAATGGGGTTGAGAATGGGGGTTGAAAAAGTAGTTGGGAACAGGGGTTGAAAAATTAGATGACAACGGGGGTTGAAAATGATGTAGATAGATGAATTGGAGTTGAAAAAGTAGAGAAATAAGAGGTGGAGGAAAATTAGTTAAATTTAAAATTGTTTGATTCTATAATAGAATCAGCCATTGCAGAGACAGTTAGTATATAATTTGGCCCAAAAATACTTTTTGATGCCAAATTATAAAAATGACTACTCATTTTGAAACTAGCATTGAATTTGCTCTAAAAAGACACAATGATATTGTACCCTCCCAAATAAGCTTTGTTCTCAGCCCAAAAATTTTACTTGGATTATTCTCTTCATAGACCTCGACTCATAAAAAAGTCCTGCAAAAAATAATGTCGAGCAAACATGTGTAACGTAACTCAGTGATTGAACAAATTATCCTTCAAGTTTGTTTTTCGGAAATTCTACTTACCCTTCATTGATTGAAGCCAATTGAGTTGTTAAACGGGTCACCGATGTCTGATTAAATTATTTTTATTTAATGACCTTTCTATGTGTAGAGATCTACAGAGTAAACGGTTTAAATTATGTTTTCGGGTAAACAAAATAGTTTAGGACATCAGATTATACTACTCCGTATTATAGAGTGTGATAAAAATGATATTAATAACAGTTTCAGTCTTCAGAATAGGACCCGGAGTGCTGGTGTGCGCATCCGCTCCGTCCATCCCGACAATTAATTAACTCAGATATGTTTCTTAACTCTTACCGGTAAGAGTCTGCAAATCAGAACCGTTGATTGCGAAGATGAAATGCCGCACACCAGGGTCGCCGCTTCCTTCAGAATCGGGTTGCAAGTTCCTACAGTTGGAGCAAATCTGACTCTTCGGTCGTGTGAAAAATTATTGGTGCCAAACCTGCGTTTAATATTGTCCCTAAAAGTCTAAAAGTACCCATTTGTTAATTAAAAGCTCTTTCTTTTGAACGGCAATTAAAAGCTCATTTGTTTTTCTTTTTCCTTTTTTTTTTCTTTTTTTTTGAAGAAAAAAGCACTTTTGTTGTACAGAGTAACTTTCTACACGAATCTTTAGGTACTTCAGGTACTACAAAATAGATGTTCAAGTGGTACTACAAAATGTTTGTCTGGGTGGAATGTCAACCTTATTGGGATTCTGTTACTTATTTTGATGCTTTCCTCTTATCCTATTTAATTTTGTATATTCGATATTTGATTAATAAAATCTTTTTTTTCTGTTAAAAAAAATAGATGTTAAAAATAAAAGATACTACAATATAAAAAAACTACGAGAGAGCCAACATCAAGAATCAAATAAAGTTTAATTAGCAAAGTGCATAAATTAGTGCTTCAATGAAGTACATTTCTTGCAGAATAAGTTGAAACAACATATACTCCCTCCGTTCCAAGATAGAAGACCAAAAATACTGTTCACACTCTGAAAAAAGCATCTACATATTGCAATCTATATAGTACTTTTTTTTATTTTAAAGACTTTATTTAATAAAAGTACGCAAAATTTATCAAACAAGATCCATATTGCATATATAATTCATTATATATAACTTAAAAAATACAACAGATTATTTTTCGAGAGGTGCGAATAGTCTTTTGGGACGTATGGTGTACTTAATTCTAAGGGTTACCGCGATGGTTAATCGATTTGTCTCGGCTGGGCTTACCACCTCATGCAAATATTTGAAAAATGCTACGGGAGGAGCTGAAGAGATTAATCTGATTCATCGGGGCACTCTTTGTTATATAAAAATAAGTTGAAACGATACTTTAGACCAATTCATACTTTGAAAACGCAAGTAAAAAGATTCAAACAGTACGCTTGTTTTATATTAATGGTTAGGCGTCCATGTGTGTGGCTTTGCATGTTGAAATAAGGGATGTTCTTTTAGAAGAATTTTCAAAGAGAATAACTTTTTACGGCCTTATTTTAAATTAGTTTGATTTGTGATCCAACAATAAGAAGTAACTTGAGAATCAAAACTAAAGTATGATATAAAAAACTTACTTGTATGTCCAAATTTGGAAGGCCGAACTTATAAAGCATCAAGAATGTGGATCTTATGAAATATATCAACAAATTAAGTATGTATTCTCGTAGCGCAAACGCCGTACCCATAAGAAGTGAGAAATGAAATAAGTTTTAGGTTAGACATTGTGGGGTGAGTGGCAAAGCTCTCGCTTCAAGGCAGTCGAAAGTAAGCCGTCCTTGTCACCTTCAAAATTATACGCGGAGATACTTCTGTTTCATGTAACCCTAAACAAAAGTGCATCTATGCATCTGTTCAATTCAAAACCTACCCCATTGACGCATGTTACAATGAAATGTCATTGGGGTCTCATAACACCTCTCACCGGCTCCACGTGGTGCCCCAATTTCTTTCTCCACAAGCACACATTCATCTGGGCTCAAAATTAAATGAATGCTTGATTACGTAGAACATTAAGTAGTGGTGTCCTAAGAATATCTTATGATTACGCGACATTGAACTAAAAGGATAGTTTCGTACCAAGAAAACACCATAGGTGGAATACTAATTATATACTTAATTAACAAGAATTAAACCAATCTTGTTGAAAAATGTTAATCAAATCTTCTCTTTGGCCATTATTGTATACATCCCACTTGGCAGTCTTTAAGATGTATTCCATCCCATATTAATTGTTTATTCTCAAAAGTCATAGCATTAATCGGATGCAAAATTTTAGTACTTCTGCACTTGCATTGATTTCCAAACTTAAACATCAATCGAAAAACGTTACTTGAAATCTTTAAACACGTAAAAAATTCAAAAACTTATGCACTGAAGTGCTAGCTCTTCTCTTTTGCATCAGCATAACGTCACGTCTTTAAGAAATGGACAAGTAATGTGGAACATGTGATAAATACACAATCCACAAGCGTAAATCGATTGATCGGCCTAACAAAAGTGCACTTTTGTTCATGCCTTGGATACTTATCATGAAGAGAAGTCTAGGGGCCGTTAAATTAATCAATGTGAATACAGCAAGAAAACATTATGATAAAAATCACTTTAATTAGTACTAATTAAGAAACTTGGTAAAGGCATGCAATAATAGAATAAGGTTGCCGCAGTTTGAAAAAGTAGAAGGTGGGCAAGAGCCAACCTCCGGCTCTGATTAGGGTTTTTGAGAATCCTAAAAGATAGACAGCTAATTGCATGCAATCAGTGTTATTTGGTAGGGTAGGGGTTTAATTAGGCTTTTTAATGACAGATTATGTTCTGTTTTGTGCCTTTTTTAAATTTGTGAAGCTACATTAAAAAAAATAATAACTCTATTGATACCCGATTTTCTGGGTTTATAGAAAACGTGCAGCTGTGATGTGTGGACCCTTTTCGGGTTTCACACAAATGATCGAAATTGTTTAGTTGGTGAAAAATAATATTTTTGCTTTCCCTGTAACAAATCAGCTCAATTAGATATTAAAAAGTGCTGTGAAAAATTGGAAAGTTTGATCAAACAATGGTTTCTCAAATTTTATAGGTGTAAACAATATTTTCCACGAAATCAACCACTCTAATTATTTGTGTGGGACTCGAGGTAGACTCACACATCGCATCTATCGATCCCCCCAAAAAAGGATACCAAAGATATTTTTCAACATAGTCTGGTTCAAAGCAAAAGTTCTAGCTACAAGAGGGAGGGCCAAAAAAAGCCTATTATTAGTCAAAGATGTACCCAACACAATAGCCAATTCATGCACTCAAGCCTTCAAAAAGAGCCCTAAAGGATTCTTTTGATTGTGTTCACCCAAAAAATTACCGAGTAGTCTAATGGTTGGCTAGGGTGTAAAGGCAATTATGCCCAAAATTGAGCGGTTAAACTTGAGAAAACTCTAGCGACATGAGCAATTATTCAGTTGTCTTAAGGCACCGTCACGTGATGTTCCGACACTATTACCCATCTAACATTCTTATGGGTCCATAAATTTAGTGCCGGATTAAAAAAATATGTGATGGAGAAACGTGTTTGGGGCACCACTTGATGGCGCTCGAAGACCAGTGCATAAGTTTTCGGCACATACACTATGTAGTGATGTACCCTTAATGCACAACTTCGTCTGTGTCATTAGATTTATGGTTAAATCTATTAGTTTTCGTATAACACCACACAAATTGAACACACACTTAAACAAACACTCGCATATGTGACCGTAGAGTTTGTGGAGCCTCCCGCACTCGTATGAGTGTTAGTGCAAGTGTTTATGCAATTTTTGTGTGGTCGTAGAGTTTTTTTAATATTACTTTGCACGAAGTAATAAGTTCAAAAATGATAGGATCATAGGAACATAATCATCTGGACACAATTTACTTACATGTACGTAGTTCTCACACATATTTATTATATGTGACCACGTGTATGTGAGAAGTTGTATTCCGTGTTGTCTTAACTTTAATTAACTCTACGCTGCACGTTATGCGCTTTCTGGAAGTTTCCTTGGATTTCGCCTAGCTACTTTACAGGAATCATGGGATGACTATTGAAAAAGGGCGGTCCTTGTTATTATTAATTTTCTGTTTTGATTTTCATAAAGATGAAGAAACAAAAGTCCAAAAGAACTCCAATGACTAAAGACCAGGAAGTTTCGCTATTGAACACCCAAACCAAACACCCAAACCAGCAAACATGTATAGGATGGAGCTAGAGGGGTTAGGAAGGGCCGTCGCCCCTGTTATCATTTGAAAAAATTCTACTATTACGAGAGTAAATTATATCCACCTTAAGTGGAAATCCTTCAGTTTTCACCATCACTTTTTGTGGACTCCATCGGGTGTTTATTTTTCGAAGAATGTCACTTTTTGCCCACAGAAAAGTATATATATCCACGTATGTAAAAAAATCAGCTTGATCGGATATTGATAGGGATATTAAAAATTGGATTTTGATTCATAAAATTAATGAATGATCTAATTCTGTCACTAATTTTGAATTTGAAAGTCTCCATGATCGTCCACAAAATGAACATTTCAGATTACTGAAATTAACGCACAGTGGAACGACAAAGTGACAGAAACCTATAGGTTTCCACCTAAGGTGGAAAGAATTTATTCTATTTGTTTTTGGTTGTTCATGTAATTTGACCTAATGACCATGGTATCACGTTAACAGTGGGGAATCTACTAAAATACCCCTCCCCCAACGAAGGGTACGTACCTCCCACCCACTATAAATACAAGTCTGCCTGGTCATTTCCATTACAAACGAACACAAGAGATCGAATACTAAACTAAAACTCCTTTCCTCTCTGATCTTCTCTCTCTCTCTCTCTCTCTAAGATAACTAGCCATGGGAAACAGTATGTTCAAAGCTAAGGGGTCTCGAAAGGGTGAATTCGTGGAGTCATGGGATGACTCAACGAGGTACTACAAAGTGTGGCCAAGCGATGCAGATAGAACCGGGTGTGTCGTGGCTGAACCGGGCATCGATAGGAAAGCTTCTGCTTACATTGCCAAGATCAAAGCTTCTGCTTCTTCTTCTTCTTCTTCTGGTGATGATTAATACGAGTCATGACCCGTAAATCAAACCGTGGATTAAAGAAGAAGAAGAAGAAGAAAGCAATGTAACCCGGTTTCGACTAGCTACTTAATTCACTCTTCGTAATATCCCATGCATTTTTGTGAATAACATTCTCTACAATTGTTATAGCATAGTATGTTTCTTTGTACTGAAATTTGTTCGTTGTGTAGTTTTGTTTCTTGTTTGTGAAATGTGATTTACCAATAATGACAATAGGAATAGATATGGAATTGGAAGATTTGTTGGCTTTACAAGCATTTATTTGCTCAAATGTGAGTTGCTGCTGCAGATCTTGGAGAGCAAAACAGAAATTTAATTCCAGTTATTAATTCACCAGTTGAGGCAGTGGCGGATTAGGATTTTCATATAGAGAGGTCATCTCTTGAGCATAACTATTGAAAAATTTCTCACAGTCTCCAAATATAACGAGAAGATAAAATGTTTAACTATTTCTTTTTCTTTTTTTTTTTCCCGAAACCATTCTTCATTGAGCACAAAACTTAAAACTTAAAACATATGACCCCAACGTGTATACAACTAAAAGATTTCAAACACATAAGAACGCATAATTATGGATGTCTTCTTAAAAGTTTTGTACAGTTGACCCTGACAGATTTTCATATTCAAAATACTTTGTATGACTATTAATTATTGTCTATCCCATAAAAAAAAATCCCTTTCAAATCACTGATCATTCATTCGGACTGGAGTGGGTGATTGTTCGTTCTAACTTCTGTGGAAGAGACCGTAACTTTTCTTTTCCTTTCTTTTTTAAGAAACGCAGACGCTCTATTTAAACATGGAGTAAAAACCTTTGTGGTGGAATGAATGGCATAAGTGTAATAAATGGAATATTGAATGGCATAATTGTATTAATGAAATCTTCTAGGTGAGTTCCAAATTGATAAAATCTGCTAAACTCAAAATTTCGCTAAAAAGATTTTACTAAAAATGACTTCCTCATTTACTAAAATTAATTGTTGAATTGAGAAGATTTTATCAAATGGAAATTATAAATAGTAGTAAATACCAAAGACCAAAGTTGAGGACCTCTAAAACCCATCCAAATTTCGGGCCTCTAAAACAAACAAAACCCATCCAAGTTTTGGGCCTCCTAAGACCAAGACTTTGATTATAACAATTGTTTTGGTTTCCGAACGAGGAATTTTTTTTTTATCCACCATAGGTGAAAACCCCCAATTTCCACCACCACCACCACCATTTGTGAGCCCCAACGGCCGTTTATTTTATGAATCCAAGCCATTAATCTTGTACGGCCCATAAAATAGTATATTCACTAAAAAATCAACTTGATCGTATATCAAAAGATATATCAAAAATTGAATTTCGGTTCATAAAATGAACGCTGATTCTATCAATAAAGTCTCCATGATCGTCTATTTCATAAACTTAAATTATAATTTTTGATAATTTTATCGATATATGATTAAACTGATTTTTTGCATAAATATAGGAGTACTACTCTCTTAGTTCTACAAGATAAAAGTTTCAGGCTACTACTGAAATTAACGCACGATGGGCTTACAATGGGTAACGAAAATAATGAAGCTTCCAACTTAGGTGGAAATTATTTCTTAATTTGAAAAACATCACTTTTTTTTTTTTAGGAACAACACTGCAAATAACATTGATTGGGAATCAAATTCTCTGTTCCAAAAATCCTCTAAATCATTGTTCCGGTGCATTTCCGGTCATTAGATCACATAAAAAAAATAAAACACATACATATAATCCAACTATCCGAAATACTTCGGAACAAAGGAACACTATTTTTTTTTTTTTCTGAACAGAGAATCTCAAACCCATTGATTGGAAAAACCAAATACAAAGTACACAACTCAAAGGCCTAACCAAATAGCAGAGAGATGAGAAACATCACATCTTGTGACCGTAAGATTGGAACTGACCCTACAAAGTGGAGGAGAATTTTTCCAAACCAACATGAAAACCTTAGGTGAATTTCGAGGCCCTTTACGATCCCTATATATTCCCACAAAAGTACTGATCTGCATGTTGTAGACTAGATTCGCTCTGTGTTAAGTTTAGCTCTACAAGAACCCCAAGAGACACTCCATATATCTCTCCCTATCCTTATTTTACCAAGCCAATCTCTACTTTTTGGCTACAGTAGCCTCCTCAAAGAGGTTTGTAAAACCTATATCTCCTTTGAATGCCTCTCCAAAATCTACCACATTTGAGGAGTCACTATTCACTCCCTTCCCCATTTTTTAATCATTTTTTCTTCCTACCCTCTCTCTCCTTCCACTTGACTCTCTCTCTCTCTCTTACCACCAAACCCATTAAACAAACCAATTAATTTAAAATATGGAGGATAATAGAGATGAATTGTTAGAGTTTTGAAAGAGATGTGAAAATGTGCACTGTTCACAATTTTTTTTAGAGAAATTTTGGGAAATTGTTGGGCTTGCTCTAAGTACAGTGAAATTTCTTCTGGATGTCATGTCATCTACTTTATTTTTCACTTAGAGGAATCACAGACCCATATCCATAGATTTTGCACAGATCATAGCATAGGACCCACTTTGGGATATTAAACAATGATTTAACTTGTTCAGTAATTTAAAAATTGCTTTTCGAGTCACTTGAAAAAAACAAGCTCAATCGGATAAATATAAGTGATTGATTCAGTAGTCTAAATTTCCTTCAGAATGTAGAACCCTAAATTTTGAATGAACATTTGCATGATCGGATTAAACACTTAAAATTATTTGATTGAACTGATTTTTTTGAGAGTTGAGTCAAAGAGCTATTTTAAAATTAATAAACGGTTTGGATCATTTAAGTGAGACCCTAAAGCACGCTGTTGAGTTGTGCTCCATTTGTGCAGACATAGACTTTCTCCGGGAATCATAGAATGAATGAAGAAGGCGGTCCTCGTTCTTATTTCTTGTTTTGATATTCATGAAGACGAAGAAGAAGTCCAAAAGAACTCCAAAGAGAAGACCAGAAAAGTTTGGTTATTGAACACCCAACCAAGCATGTTTTGGTCAACTGTGAATGCTGCATGCACTTGTTTTTCTTTTCCTCAAAAGTAGAGCTAGTGGGGTTTTTTTTTTTAAAGTCGTAAAAACTTTATTAAATAACAAGGAAATCACAACTGTGTTGTCGCTATTACATAAAGGGTAAAAGATGCGGACGATGAGCGAAGACCAAACAAAAGCCTAAGGAGCAGAACAAAGAGTGGCTGATCTGCAAACACAAAAACTATGTTATCGCCAATAGGTATAAGGGTGCCGACGACAAACAATGACCAATAAATGGCCAAACAACAGAGCATAGTGTGACGATTTGTGTGCGGACAAAAAAAAAAAAAAAAAAAAAAACAAGAAAAAAAAACTAAGTTACGCGCATCTAAAAGAAAACCACTAATGTAGAACGGAACCAGTGTCGAGGAAGCCAATAACAGATGCCCATAGTTGGAATTAATGTTATTCTTACAATTTTGTTAATTACAGTAAGTTGCTTTTCCGTTTGCTTTGTAAATGTTGGTCTGTGTCAGTGTGTTGTAATTGTTATTCACGGGTTGTCTGTTGGGTTAAGGGATTATTCTCCTTGTAATCTTGGTACCAGTAGTTTTTTTTCTATCAGATGGTCAAGTATTGTATGGGCTTGTTCGTTTGGATTCTCCCTGTTCGGTTTCCTCAATGGGTTTTTTGTCCCTTTTTTTTAAAGGTTTTGAGAACCGGTTCTCAAAAACTCATTTGGATTTTCAATAAGGGTTTTGAGAACCGGTTGTCAAAAATCCTTCCAAACAAGGTGTATGTGTATTGAATTTTCGCCCAGTTTTTATACTTCCTTTTTTGCTACCATCACATATTTCAATCTATTTGCATATTCAGTTTCTCTTGACCCGTGCCTTTGTCAAAGTCAAAGTGTCAAAAAACCAACTAGAGTAATTTCTTCGTTGTTTTCACGGTACGTACTTCTTTGTTTAAACTCAGTATGGGAAGGTTTTTTAGTGGTTTCACTGCTCTACTAATTGTAGGTGGCATGCTGTTGCTTCATGGCCTTGGATGGTTGCTGTCTTGACTGTAAAATCCCTTGATGATTGCCCACTAAGTAAGCCACTGCCTTTAGTTACCTCGTCTCATGCATTGTTTTCCATTGTTCGTAAATAACTTCCCAATTTTCTTCTGTCCGTGGATCAATCACTTGGGAATTTATTTGGAAAAAAACTGTGGGTCTGGTTGAGGCCTTGTGCACGGTTGCTTGTTTTTGCTCCGGGCAGCGGTCCAGCCCTGGATTACCTATATCATTGGTGATGGAATTGGGCCTTAATGTGGTGATATGGCAAAAAAATATGGTGATATGGCAGGCCTTAATTTTGGTAATGGTCCATGCAAAGGTGGAAGCGATAACTCAACAGGGTGCTTGGTCTTGGCCTAGGCATAGGAATGATGTTATCAGGGACATCATTAACAACACTGCTTCCTCTCTCGTAGGCCTGATCCTACTTACGAAGACAGAGTGATTTGGAATATTAACCAGCATAATATTTTGCGAAGTCTGCGTGGCTAGCCTTAAGGGCTGTGTTTCCTGTTATCCCTTGGTACAATAGTGTTTGGTTTCTCTGTCATATTCCTAGATGGGCTTTCATTGAGTGGCTTTCCTTTCATGGTAAGCTTGTCCACTAAAGATAGGCTTCTTGATTGGGGGATGCATGTTGATTTTTGAGCCCTCTTTGTGTGTGAGTGTGTTTTGCAATTGTGTGGTGGAATCCCATAGGCCATGACCACTTTTTTTTGTTTGTCCTTACTCTTGTGAAGTCTGGTCATATATGCTTAAGAAGAATGGGATTGATAGACCTCCAATGATTGTGGATATGGAAAGGGATGTGCCACTAACTTGATTTTTTTGCTTTTTAGCTTTTTTATGTGAGAGCTCGAAATACGCGTTGGTTTTTTGTGATTTTTTTTGTGATATATTGTGAGGGGATGACCTATTTCGAAAAACACAATAAGCTGGTTTTTGTCTTTTTGAGTTAGTGGAACGGGGCCTCGTAGTAATTGAGCTAGTAATTCATGCTCCGATATCGTCTATAAGTTGTCCTTAGCTGCTAGCATTTATGGGTTTTTGGAGGGAACGACATTGCAGGATTTTTCAAAAAAAAAGTTATTTATGCTGCAACTTTTCTTATTCAGATAGAGGAACAAATCCGACATTGTGTTTGCTCTTGGAGGAAAGTGAAGAGCTCAGATAAGAATAGGGTTGTGACCAGTGCTTGGAGGGTGGCTCCTTGTATTTTTGCTTCTTAGTTAGGCTTGGTGTTGTTTTGTCTTTAAGAAGCTTGTCCTCTGCTGGTTGTTTTTTTTTCAACAGCAGTGTATCTTGTTTTCTCTTGGTTGTATGGGCTTGCCCATTGGATTCTATTTTTTTTTTGGCACAATTTCTTTTATAAAATTTCTTTTATAAAAGACTAGCCCAAAATCAAGGCAATAGCCTTGAACAAAAAACACCAAGAGAAATAAAATAAAACATCTCAGCAAACAAAGCTAGCCTAAACTACGAGAAAATTTTGGGTGCAAATTGGATATAGGCCACGTGGTGCCCTTGCACCACATCCGAGCCGTTCATTCAATGCATGGACGGCTCGGATTAAAGGGAGGAGAGAGAGTGTGCTAAAGGGAGGAGAGAGGGTGTTCGGATCCGAGCCGTCGGTTGTATTGAATGGACGGCTCGGATGTGGTGCAAGGGCACCACGTGGTACCCAATTTGCACCCAAAATTTTCTCCTAAACTACAGACAAGCAAAAGAGAAAATTATACAAGAGCAAACAGCCTAGACTCGGTTAAAAATACACAAAGGCTTTAGAGGATGATTGACCAATTCATTTCATGATTTGTGTCTTGATTGATTTATGGTTGTAAATTAGGGCACATGTGGAATATTGTATCTAGGCATAATTGTAGGATATAATTCTAGGATATGATTTGTATGCGCGCTCTCTCTCTCTCTCTCTTGAATGACCTTGAATGACCTTGTAGAAGTGAGACGGTAAACTTCAACTAAAATTATAGTTTCTCGTCATTTCAAAGTATATTCTATAACATAGATTATGTTTTCTATCGAAGAGAACAGGGGAGGCTGTTTGTGCCCTCCATATAGCGCTCATCCTGAACCCGAAACGTAATATGGACCATTCACTCTGCGACCTCATTGCGTAGAAAACAGCCATGAAAAAAATCAATGAGGTCGACGAAGTAAACGATCCGGATCACATTTTTGGACTTGGGACGAGCTCATTTGAAGAGGCCCAACAGGCCCCCAATCCCCTTGGGATTGGTTAAGTAGTACTACTCCCTCCGTTCAGATTTGTTGGTCCACAAACATACTTTTTCAAGTCCGAAAATATTTGTCCATTTCCAAAAGTTAAAGGGTAAAGTATGGAGAAAGTACACAAAAAGTGATGGAAAAAAAGTAATGAAAAAAAAGTTAGAATCCACAAAACAGACCAACAAATCCGGACGGATAGAGTATTATTTTACGAGAGGCCCTGCTTCTTGCACCAACTTTTGTCGAGAAAGAAAAGTTGAGTGCTGTGACATTGTCTATATTAGCTGGTGTTGTTTATATGTCACAGTCAGACTGGGGTTAGAGCACATGCTAGAATATAGATAGGGATGTTGTATCATGTGTGTACCAACTATTCCGATTTTTGTTATGTTATACTTTTGCTTCATGCTAATCTTCTCTGGTATCGTTTCAGTTTTATTAGAGGCCTCCGAAGAAACTATTACATTTTCACTTTTACACTTGAAATTTCTAATCAGCCGATTAATTTAGGATGAAGGTGTTTTTTATGTTTGTTGGGAGCGGTATAAGGGTGGTATATAATCTCCACCCTTATCCGCCGGATAAAAAAACATGTTGACCTCCCAGTATTATCTAATCCCACGTACGGTATTAAGCTTATCCCTCGAAGCAAACACGCCCATGTGATTTTTTTTTTTATTACTCCATTTTAAACCTATCCATCTATCCTTTAGGCTAAACATTTTAACAAGAAAACCGCCCCGTGCCCACGTTATTCTGGATTAGTTTTCTCTCTAATTTCTACGATTATACGAATTCCATTCTATTTGTTTAGGCTATGATGAGGAATTTCTTGATGTTTCCAGATAGGATGTGTTTTGTATCATCTTCTACATTTTTCTAACTTGGCTTGTTTTTCCCTTCGAGCTAACCTCAAAGAAGTTGCATCATAAACTGAATGTAGGTATGTGAATTAAAGTTTCTACTGATAGGGATGGGTTTTTCGTTTTTCCGGACTATAAGCTGCACAGTATCCCGCTAGCAAACGGTGAAATTAATCTTTCAGGATTAATTAAGATGCACACAAGTTTACCCGAAGACGTGATTATCTAAAAAAAATCTGCATTGTGATTATTTTTATTTTATTTTATTTGGTGAAAACTTGCCCCAAAAATATTTGCAAAACGTAGTCAAAGTGTATAAATTGGATACTTTCTGTTTCTCCACAGAAGTGAAAGTGCACAGCAGAATTTGGCTAAACTTTCTGGTACTTTTTTTTGGGATTGTTTTTCTAATTTTTACAGGGTTCGGGTCTTTTGTCATCTTATATGAATTTTTTTTCAATGTTGGTCTTTTAGTTTTACATTTTTCGGATACCTCCTGTCGAGCTGTACGAAAAAGCGACAATCAAAATGTGGACATCCCTGGTGTGCACATCTGGTCCATCCGTCTCGGTAATCAACGGTCACTTTTATTTGGACAGTCCGATTGTGCATTACATGGTCCCCGGTTTAGAGTTAATGGGAGGTTAATTTTCCTACATGGCACATTGGATCCTTTTCCCTTCCTCTATCTTAGTAATAAAATTAGAAGGTCTGAGTTTCCAGAAACACTCATCACAAATATAACTACTTCATAATCACGGGGATTAGGTTGGAAATTAGTAGCATAAAAAAAGAAACTAATTTATAATAATACCATTACAACCACTGAAAAATCCAATTTCAGCTAGAAAACCAACCACTGAAAATTACCATTACAACTCTAATATGTCACAAAACCAACCACCACCACCACCAGCCCTAATTCAAATCGCACTGAAAAAATACCCAGAAACAAAGAACAAATTGAAATGAAACTGAAAGAGACCAAATCAGCACCGTCCATCACATATCCACCTGCGAAATAGAGTATAGCCTTTAGAATTTTCCTCTGCTCTCCCAAATTGAATGTTAACAAAAAAATACACTGATTTCGTTCTCAAAGGATTGTCCGGTCTGTGAAACCACACAAAAATGAAGTATATCGATCGTGTACGTATGTATAACATGTGCGACGGTTCCGACCCCACTTTGTTAATCATGGATGGGTCGGGTGTGTGAGTGTGACCCTACATGATTTTCTTCGTGGATTATCCACTAAACAGAGACTAGACAAACATTTGTTTAACTTTTCTTCCTTCGTATTTTTATTTTTTCCGGAACTTCTGTCAGTTGATTTTGTATTCGGTACGTCTACTTTTTGTCTGCGAGAACAACTACCAATGAAAGTACAATAATTGTTCACTAAAACTACTCTCTCCGTCCCAATTTGCTCGCCCCTATTGAAGAAGTAGGTTTTTAAGGGGTGTCAAAAATTTGTATTATTCTTTTCATTTTGCTCCTAAATCCAGTCAATATTACTGTGTCCAATTTTGTGGGGCTAAATATCAATTATTTTTATTATACAAAGTTTTCAAAATCATAAAAATCGTTATAAAATAAAAGATAATGGACAAGACAATTGAGATGGAAAAATTACTTTTTAAGGGTAAACCTGGAAAGTGACCATGTTTTGATAGTTGTTTTTAGAAATGAGACAAATATTTTGAGACATCCAAAAATAAAAAAAAAACCCAGCAATTTGGGACGGAGGGAGGAGTAAAAAAGAAACTCCAAAGACAGGCAAAACGTAAAGAAATTGGAGTACAAAATATTCTCAATTAATTATTGCAGGAAACTTCCCTTACATGATAGATTTTCCAAATGCAATTAATTATGGAAGAAGTAAAGAGGAATTAACTATGTTTATGATGCTGATTAAAACTTCCCTTAGTTTCTATGAATTTGTTTCACATAAATGAAAAAATAACTTCCCTAGTTTTTCTTTTCATAATTTGCTTTTTAGATGGTTCAGGTGTCCCGATCAACTTACGTTGATCTGATGAAATTCGGGATCAATTTCCCTGTCCACTAACGGGACCACGGACTGCCCCAAAGTAGCTCTAATGGATGACAGAGAGAGGAGGGTTACCGATTGATCACTTGGTGATGGCATAAACAGCATAAATGATTCCGGGGAGCCACCCAAACAAGGTCAGGATTAGACAGATCCAGAACTCCACCTGCAACAAAACCCATCATCGTCATTCTCAAAACCCCATAAATAAAAAAACTCTCAGACTTATCCAGAACAATAATTTGAAAATAGGTGTTTGGATCAGCTTGCTCACAGCTCGATTAATTCCAAAACTTTGAAATTAACGGAGAAACCTAGCCAAATGAGTCAATTCCTAAGTCTCACGCCATCCCAAGTTTTTCAATAACAAAATTGCAAAATACTTCAGTTAAAAGGACAGTGATACTGCCAATTTCAATGCATAAAGAGTTTGTACTCTATACATGAGTATAAGCATTTCATACACTTGAGATTTGACAAAATTTAAATTAAAAAAACAGTTTTGGTATTATTATTTGCTCTCATTTTATCTAATTATCTTCCCTGATTTAGGGATCCCAAGAGATGTTTTTATCACTCTGGATCAACTGAAAACACCAGATCTGTATTATATATGTGTGTTTGTGTGTATATATATATATATAAAATAAAGAGAGAGATCTAGAGAGATGAGGATGAGGATTAAACCTGGCAGCCGAACTTGAGGAAGACACCAAGAGGAGGCAAGATAATGGCCAATAGGATATCTATGCATCTTGCTGTTCCCTCATCTGCCATTTTCCCCTTGTTTTTGGATGAACAACTAGAGAGAGAGTGCGAACAAATTTGCAGTTACAGTAGAGAGAGAGAGAGAGAGATGACTGATAGTGTAGGTGGTTGCGGATTTATAGAAGGGGGGAGAGAGAGAGAGAGAGAGAGAGGGTAACACGTGTAGCCAGCGGATCCGATGGATGCACGAGAGAATGGAATGGCAGGATAGAGCATCTCCATACGGTTGACAGCTCATTTTGAGTAATTAATCAACGTTACACACGATTATGTCCTGATTCTCAATTCATTCATGTAGGGTCCAGGGACAATTCGACATTGTACTGGAGAAGGGTATTGGGTAAGACGGCACCTTGGAATCACCCGATTACTATTTTTATTTGGTGGCAGAGTTACGATTAAAAGTACCATAGAGCTGGGTTATAACAGAAAAAATCAACATCAAATATAGTATTTATTGTATTATTACCTTAACACTTTTAAAATATATAATTACTTTTATTCAGGATCGGAGCCAGAACCAAATGTCAGTGTGGTCAAATTCTTAAACCATGATAATTGGAAGAAAAAAAACACCAAGATGCGAAATAGAAAGGAGTTAAAGTAGATATCTAGTAATAACATATAATTTCATTTACAATTGATCCCTCAAAAGATACACCGAAATGCCAAACAAAAAGCAGTTTATTAGATATACAACCTCTTAAGGCGTCCACAATCGACCACAAAAAGTTACACTTGAATGCCAACAAAAATTAGCTAAGCATATATCCATTTAAAATCTATAACAGCGTTTACAAATGACCTTGACAATTTTTCATATTTTGAAATCATAGCATAATAGCCTCATTTATTGTATTATCAAAAATCTCCCTCTCAATATCACAATCAAGTTATCATGCAACCATTGATCACTTATTCAGTTACAATTATAAAGTCTATTATTCACAATCTTCATGGCAGAAAATGCTCTTTCTACTGTAACTGTCGCAATAGGTAAAATAAGAGCCAGAGTCAAAAGTCTAAAAACCAATGGATACCCTATATCTTTTTCGGATCTCAATCATCTTTCGAGACAATTTCTTTTAAGTTTGAAAACTCGACACTAGACCTCACATCAATGATGAAATTCTTAAGTTCATCCGAAAGTGCCAAAAACTCAGTACCTAAAAAATCTTTAGAATAAAATTTGGCCAATTAAGCGGTTCAACTTTTGTTTGTCAAAACTTGCAAAAGAGTACTCTGATGGACTTAGACATGCAACACATGAACAATGTCTTGATCTTTCTTTGCAATGCCAGAGACAACTCACTTGTAATCCCCAAGATTGATTTCATCAAATGTAGATTGACTACAAACTCAAAAGAATGCATCACATCCAGTAAAAAAAAAGGCTTCTAATTTTTGTTCGGAATTGGATGCATCCTCCACTATTACATCAAACACATCAATTATAACTGGAAACATATTTAGCAAGCTAGGGAAAGTGCCATAATGTAATCTCCAACTTGTATCACTGGCATGAATAAGAGTTGTCTCTTGATTGAGGTCGTGCCCACTTGGAATATTACCATTACTAAGCGCTTCAACAAGTTTGCAGCTTGCTTCTCATGGAGAATATCACGATGTTTGCATGAGGCTCTAACAACATTAACGATATTAGAAACCAAAGCAAAGAAGTCGGCAACGTGGATATGTTTCTTTGCTACCGCCACAAGAGCTAATTGAAGTTGGAGAGAGTTAGATGAAAAATGATTTGGTGTGTGCTAAGGAGGGCAAGTAGTAGTCAGAGAGTTAGAAGGTTAATAATTTGGTGTGGTAAGGAGGACAAGTAGTTGAGGCAAAGAATACTATATACAAGGGGCAAAAAAATACCATATGCAAGGGGCAAAAATATAAAATTCTATAAATATTATACCTATTCTATTAAAATTTGTCACCTCAGTGGGGTCAAGTGACCCCGCTTGACACCCCCCTGCTTTTATTGATTTGCACTGGAATTAGTAGTGTTGGTCTAATAGCAAGAGGTAAGGGAATATATTGGGTGTTTTAATAACAGGATGTTCGGGCTAGCTTGCATGCGTGCACGCCGACTAATTTTTGGGTATTTGAGGTAACGATCGAGCATAACCCCTGTGGCCTCAACAGTTTGCTTGCAAGGAAAATCAAACTTGAGACTTTAGATGGGAGCAAACTCCTGAGTCCCATGGCAAGATCACCATTTTGCCAACCCCTTGGGGTTAAGTAGGAGAATACATATACGTTCCAATCCCAACAGCTCCATTTGATAGCTTTAGCTATCTTGTACGTTATTTGACTCAAAACATAAAAGTAAGAGACTCGAACATGTGACCTCATGTGTAAAGAGCGTGCTCCTTACCGCTAAATTACACATTAAACACACATATTCTCGAAATATATAAATTTTATATATATATATATAATAATATTTTTATTTTTTTTATATAGTGCGAGGTGGCTCGGACCCACCCCTGCCCTGGTGTACCTCCGCCATTGTAATTGCATTCAAGATGCTTTAATAGAACCGGCATCCCTGGCTGTTCGATCTTGTTTTGGACACTCCGGATGCGTTCGACAATTTTAATTTATTTTTACAAGTAAAACACAAAATACATCCAGATCGTCCAAAACACAATCAGACGATCAAAGGGTGCGTGGCACCGTACACCACACCCTCCGGAGGCGCTTTAATAGGATCACGTTGCATGTGTTCGTTTGCCTATTTTTCCCACTTTTTGGGGCCATCCTTTTGGTGTTGTCCAACATTTTATTATTATGCCACTTTTTACACACCATGAATGGGACCCGATTATTCCTTGACCCAGTACTTTTCCGATTTCTCTTGCCTCGACTTTACCCTGATAAAGAATGGAATTGGAGACGAATCTCGACTCCAACCCGCTCCATTTCCATCCCGAGCACCACTACATACCCAGAAAAAATACACAAAATTAACCAAAAATTTTAAAATCAATGGTTGTGAATCTGGGCCAGTTAAATCTAAGTTGTGAGAAACTTAAGTTATAGGTTGCCAGCTTTTATGTCAACAAAAATACTGCGCGTACGTAAGTGTGTGTATGTCAAATGCACGGACGGTACATCTTAATCGTTCATGCGCATTTTCGATGGCCCGGATTTTAAATAAACTGTTCACTTGAACAGATTATTTAAAATTCGGACCATTAATTTTTGAAATGAACAATTGAGATGAGTTACCCGCATATGGCATACGTGAGTGTAGATACCCAGAGCCGCGTTGTTATGTCAAATGGAATGATGCACATCGTATCTCTGAGTCTTGACCAAATTAATAAAGTGGGCATGTTCCACAACCGCCCTACCACGTGTGCCAGGTATACATACCGAACATCATACCGGTCTTTACAAGTAAATCGAATCCAAACTGATTCATTCAAATAAAGGAAATTGAATTAAAAAAGGAAAAAGAACTAATATGATCATGCAAAGACCCCTTTTTCATAGCGAAGTGGGAGATCGTTTGTAAAGTGTAAACCAGTGTGATGGGCTAGCTGTATTGTAACTTTCACTAGAATTTTGAAAGGAAGAAAGATTTCTTTCATAATTTCATTTGATTTGTAATCCGAATCACCATCTCTTTGGGCCCGTTCCATTAGAATCAACATTTTGAAACTCGGAAATTGGTTCCAGAAAAGAGATTGGGTGGACGGGTCATTGGTTCAACTGCGGGTCAACCGAAATTGAACTGAGATGTCAAATTAAAATATCGATTATAAGGGCACAAAGCTTGTAATTAAAAGTAATTTTTCGTCTTTAGTCCTGAGAGGTTATTCTTTGTATACATTTGTCCCCCATGGGCATAATGGAGAAAAAAAGAGGAAGTCAGTGTCGTTATAACTTATAAGGGTACAAGCTTGAAATTAGAAACACTCGGTTCTATGAATCCAGTCCGGTTTGCCGGTTTTTAGTTGCTTCCGGCTGTTCGTTCCAGGTTTACATGCCTATCGGTTTTGGAGGGTCCAGGTGGCGGGCCAACAGGTTCTACCGGTCGGGTGGATTTGGGTTTTAAAACATTGATTAGAATGTAGGTTAGAGAGAATACAAGAAAAAGAAATAATTGACACTTTTGTGGTGTTTGATTAACATAAAAATAATACAAAGGGCTTTACAACTTATTTAAGCATTACTACTTAATTTAAAGGCAAAGAATGTTACATCCCACGTGTGTTCCGAATAATAATGAACGTGAATTTCATGATATACATGAGACCCAAGTGATTTGCAAATACATATGTTGATGGAGCTTGGAAGAAAGAGTTGCGGCATGGTGTGTTGATGGGTCGACTCTTCGGCCTTTTGCTCGAGGATTTACAGATGTTCATGCTTTGTTGTCAACGGGTGTAAAGGCTTTGGCGATTTTGCAAACCTTTGAGGTCGGCGAAATCTAGTGGTCTAATTGAGGAAGTTGTATGCTTAAATTTATTCCGATAAGATTGTTTTCCAAACTACGGCACCTTGTGGGCGAGTATAGGGAGTCGCTCCACGTGTCTTCTGCCAATTGTCTAACCACCGACACTGCTAACCGACTACTCACTGGTTTCCATGTGGCCATTATTATACTCCTGCAAGGAACATATTTCGAGTTTAAATTCTCAAAAGAAATTGAATTGTTATTTGGCTGGTGTAATTTTGTGGGTGGAACTGGACAGTCTTTCAAGTCTTTTTCCCGAGAAAAACTTGTTCGGGATGAGAGAAATTTTTTGGGGTATCGGATGGGTATCACATGGCTTCGCTTACGTGGTACTTGAACACTGTATTCGGGTCGTCCAAAAGGGTATTGAACGGTCAGGATCGAAACCCTCTCTCTCCTTCTATCTCTCTACCCTTTCTCTTTCATGTTTCTCTCTCCAAATCCGGACCGTCCAAAACCTAAATGGATGGCGGGATGCGCTCGGCACTGAAAACTCGTTTGGAATGCGGAGTTTGATTTTGGCTTTGTTCTGGATCTCGTGCAAAATGGAAAGTCCTAGATATGGCAATGGATCCCTTGGCAATTTATTCTGTTGTTCTTGGGGAATGACAATGGATCCCTTGTGTGTTCTATGTGCTAGTGCAGGTGAGACTCATGGGCACTTATTCTTCTCTTGTCCCTTTGCATCCCAACTTTGGTCCCGGATTCTTCAAAAGTTTAAAATTTGTCGGAGTCCAGGAAATTGGGATTATGAGATTTCGTGGGCAACCCTTCATCTAAAGCATAAAGGCTTCCCTTCAGCGTTGTACAAGTTAGCTATGGCGGGTGCTATGTATTACAAATGGAAGACGAGGAATGAATACATTTTGGCAACAAAATCCCTAACTTTGAAGGTCTTTGGGAGCAGCTCGATCACGATGTACGTGATAGAGTCTGCACATGGCGAAAAGTGGGTGGCACTAGAGTTAATCGTGATCTTTGTAGAGCTTGAAATATTTCTGAGAAAATTTTGTTTTGAGTGCCTTGTATAGCTCAAGTTTAATTTCTCTTTTCATGCAGTTTTTTAGAATCTATTTTTGATACGCTCAAGGGTATGCCCCTTTGATCCTCTTGTATCTAGTTTCTTTTTGGTAATAAAATCTCTTTAACCCAAAAAAAAACTGGGAAAATGTAAAATTCTGTAAATATCCACGATATTTGTTGAGAACAATATTTTGTCTTGGCGAAAATGCAAAATTGCATGCATTGGTAACGGAATCCCAGTACTATCTGTTGGACAATTTCCAAAATAAAATTAAAAATAAATTAGTTTTTTAATTTTCCTTAGGGGCCGTTGAGTTTGGGAATGCACCTAATGGTGTCATTTGCACCTGTTCAGACTTGTGGCAATGTTTGAGCCAATTGTTGTCTAGAACCATTATTGTGATTTTTTGGAAAGTCACCAATGGTGATGTTTGAGCAAAGAGGTGCCTTGATACATTGTCTTGTTTCGGACAAGTTATTAGTGGTAATAAAATTCTCATTATTCCGTTGAATACTCGTGGTTCAATCCAGAAGGGGAAAAATATTGCTTAAAAGATAGCGTTTCTAGAACGTGTCTTGCAGCAAAGTGTTTCGATTTTGGTATTGTTTTCTCCGTTTCAATAGTCAAGTTTTTTCCAACACTATCAACACACCATTCATGTTCATCTCTCCATTTCTATCTACTGGAAGTGGCACCCATATTGACGTGAGAGCAAACCCTTGAACGAAATAGTTAAAGACTTGCTAAAATCATTGAACACTTGCTCAATTCAACATCCATGGAGTATCATTTGTTTGTGGTTATTAGTAGCCAAGAAGAGCCGCCGTGACTCCGTGAGGATGATGGCAGTGCAGAAGGCATGTTACTCGTAAACGTAGTAGATCAACAAAATTCAAAGAACATTACGATAAATGAGTGTATATTATGGGTTTGTTTAGTTCTCCAAATTCATAATCCGTAGATAGTGGTTTAGTTTGTGGTATACTATATAATAGGACTTCCACTCATTAACCCGAAACAACACAATGGCGGAACCATAGCCAGACTGGCTTGGGCTGTAGCCCAGGACAGGTTTCAAAAACCCAAAAGAAAAAAATATTCATATGTATTATCTCTGTCCAAAAATGATAGTCCAATTTGTAAAATGATAAGTTAAAAAGAATGTTTTTTTTTTCAAATAAAAATTCAAATGTTTTTTAGCAATTTACTAGATATCAATGAGCTCTTTAATTCATAAAAAAGTTTAAACTTTTTCTTCAAAAAGATGTACTGCACTGCAAACGCATCGGGATATGGATTCAACGCAAGTTGGGGAGAAGATTCACAAAAGAACATTGGTGATGAGATAACCTCAACTCCATAGCACAAAGAACAATTGAAAGTATGTACTTTCTCCGTCCCAAAATGTTTGTCCAGCCCGCAAAACGAGGATCTAAAAATAATAAGTTTTTTTGAGGAAAATTTTTAAACTTTTTTCAAAAATTAAAAGTACTCGTTGATATCTAGCAAGTAATTGAAAATATTGATTTTTTTTGGAAAATTTAGTATTATTTTCAAGTCCTTGTTTTGGGGACCGGACAAACAATTTGGGACGGAGAGAGTAATACTTTTGAGTGCATTTTGTTACTTTTGCGTCAACTTTTGAGTGTATATTTTGACTGTATTTAGATTATAGACAGTACATTTTCATTCAATTTTGTCTGTTATAGGAATGTACATTTTGAGTTTTACAATGTATATTTTCAGTGAATTTTGTATTTTTTTAGCTTCAACTCTATAAAATGCAGACAACATGTTCTTTATAACTATGCAGCGGAACATAAAGTTACAAGGTCACACTCTCCAAAAATAAGAACAAAAATTAAGAGCAACAAATTTCTATCACTGTGTTGATTTCTGTGTTTTTGATACAATGAGAGTCACATTTCTGTGTTGGTTGGTTAGAATGTGGCTTCCAGATGTTCATTGTTCTCTTCTAATGATATTACTTTGAGATCTTTTGTTGCCTTTATGTGTGTAGACAGCACATTGAGTACATTTTAACTGTAAAGTGTACATTTTTCAGATCATTTCTGTGTAAACTGTTTTGATTGATTTTTTTTTTGTGTAGAGTACATTTTGGTTGCATTTTTTTGCAAACTAATGTGTAATGTGGACTATTTTTTTGATGGTTGGGCTATTCTGTTTGGGTAAAATGCACACTCAAAATTTTAAATTTGAAATCCTAAATTGTAAACGTAAAGTCTAAATAAAAGTGCATTTTAAATTCTACATTATGAATTCTTAAAGCCCCTAAATGTACAGTCTAAATTCTACATAATGATTGTAGTGATTTTGGTACAAATGGTGAGTATGCAGCTACTTGTGGTTTGTAGTTGACATTGGTGTGTTCTAAATGTACGGTGTAAATTTTCGAAGTGTCTAAATATACGGTCATCAACTCATCAGTGTTCTTGTACAATCCTTGTTAACAAAAAGGATTGATTCAGCTAGTTCAGGAATCTGATGATACAACTTTGTTATATTGTGGTTACATTTTGTTTGTCCTCACGTTGATGCAGACCAGGCCGCTGAGACTTGGCTAGAACGGCTGCGGCTCCATCCGCGGCCCAAACAGCATCATTAAATAAGTCGCACAGGCCAACGTTGGCGAAGAGGATCCGAGTCCTCGTTTTGAAGAGAAACGGGCTTCTACACATTTCACATTGCCGTTTCGGCGATGATGAACGATGGATTTCGGCCGTTTGGCAACATCTAGGCCTTCAAACGGACAATTTTGCCGTTTTAGGAAATAATTGATTTGCTTATAACTTTTAGTAGGAAATTCCGTTTTAGTTGCCGTCTATTTTGGCAACCTTATAATTCTTCCTAGTTAGTGATTTTCCAGTCCAATTAGAATTTTCCATTTTTGGAAATTTTCGTAATTTATTTGATTTCGACTTGTTTAGCAAGTCAAATCCTTTCGTTATTTGTTTCCTAGTTGGCCTAGGGTTTCTCTGGTACTATAAGTATGATTGTAAGCCTGTTGGCAGGGGGTTGGTGGTGATTGAAATAAGAAAACGAGTTTTACTCATATATTGGTCGTTTAAGGAGGGAGTACCTCCAGGTCGATCTTATTGTTCGTGTTTCTCTTGCATGATCGATTTTGTTACATAGGCTGCGCTACATCAGACGTTGATTCTTTTCAAGTGCTGCTATTATTTGAAGTTGTCCTTGACAAATTTTCATATTGCACTTTCTCGGTTTAATTTTGAAGTTGAGAGAAGCCCATCTCATATCTCATCCACCGATTTTCCCTTCTTAATTTAAAATTATAATTTGAAGACAAAATTCCTTTTCAAAAAAGCTAAAGGAAACATTAACAAGGTAAACGAAAACGCAGCGATGGTCTTACTGTTTCGGGTTTAATGTTCTTGTTAGGGCATCTCTAGTGCATTACATAAAAGAGTATCCCAAAGTGCCCCATCTAGCTAACTAAGAAAAACTCAAAAAATGATCTCTACTGCACAAAAATTGACTCCCTAAAATCCTAGGTGGCACCTCTCACTTCCTAAAGTGTCTCAAGTCATTACCTAAATTTGAGGAAAGACTTAAGGGGAGAGAGAGAGAGGAAATTTTGTGGGACCAAGGGCATTAAAGTAGGTCTCACTCTAAAAGATAAGAGATTTTTACCTCTAGGTCTAGGAAAGAGAGATCTAATCACCACTAAGGTAAGTCATTTTTTTTAATTACCACTAAGGTAAATCACTCTTTTTTGGGTTTAGATTTATGGTGCACTTTTCTATTATAGGGTTTTAGTGGTTTAGGCACTTTCATAAGTTACCCTAGGATTTTAGGCACTTTCATAAGGGTACCCTAGGGTTTAGGTTTAGGGTGCGCTTTCCTATTATAGGGTTTTAGTGGTTTAGGCACTTTCATAGGGTATCCTAGGATTTTAGGCACTTTCATAAGGTACCCTAGGGTTTAGATTTAGGCACTTTCATAGGGTACCGTACGATTTAGGCACTTTCATTGGGTACCCTAGGGTTTAGGTTTAGGGTGCACTTTCTTATACTAGGGTTTTAGTGGTTTAGACACTTTCATGGAATACCTTAGGGTTTAGGTTTAGTTATGAACATTTCGAAATTTAAAATGTAAAATAAAATGAGGAGAGAGAGAGATTGAAAAGAGAGAGGAGATAGATAGAACCCCGTGAGAAGCCTGGTATATTTCGGGGAGTCGGTGCGTTTTGCCTCAGCGGTGCATTTCACTTTTTGTAGGGGAGTTGGTGGGAAGTCTGGACATATATAAGTATTTCATTAAAGTGCATTTCTCCTTAGCTAGCTAATTAAGTTCTTAGCACATAAAATAAGGTCTCACATGTGCTTAGGTGTACACTTTAACAAATCATTTTTAGGTAATGCACTAGAGATGCTCTTATACTAACAGAAATTAGAATCTCATAATGCAATGTCTTGAGTAATTTGGTGACTGAAAAAAAAGGAGGTCCATTCAACACTCTTTATTATTTTATTTTTGTTTATAATTCGATATACATCAGTGGGGGTTAGTGGGGGAGTTAGTGACTTAGCACAGAGCGGTTTAGAAATTATTCATAGCCCTAAATCCCAAACGCTTTTGCCGATGCTCGAACCTGATCTCGCTTGTGAGAGAACCAGAAGATAACCGCTAGTACAAGCAATCTTTAATTGACCCACACAGTTTTACAGTTTGAAGTCCATTCAACACTCTTTAAGCAGCCCATTTAGAAGCCTGGTTTGGGGTTCCCCCAGTTTGGGCCTTTCAGTTATTAAGCCCAAAAAATAGGCCTTTTGGGCTAGCTTTTTTCCCCACTAATCACTTTTGAGTTTTGTCACCTGCCAGCAAGCAAGTTTTTCTGTACATAGTACATGCCGTCATTGGTTGTTAGTTTTAGAAAAATGAATTGGAAAACACATTTTTAAAACCAACAAATAATACGAATGCCTAACATAGACAAGTCTCAGAAACGTGTTTATACATGACTATTATAATACATAACAGGGTGATGCTACTATGCGCAACCCTCTAAAATTACTCAATATGAGATTTTGTGGCTCTAAATATGAGATTTTGTGGCTGGAGATATGAAATGCATATGGTATGCACACTCATACGGATGTCCACAAAATCTCATATATGTTTACAAAATCTCATATTTGGAGCCACACAATCTGATATTAGATCCATGCGGACTTTGCTACAGTGCGTGCGGACTTGCGGACCTCATATTTGGAGCCACAAAATCTCATATTTGGTGTCACAAAATCTGATATTTTGAGTCACAAAATCTCATATTTGGTGCCACAAAATCTCATATTTGATGCCACAAAATCTAAAATCTCATATTTGGTGCCACAAAATCTCATATTTTGAGTCACAAAATCTCATATTTGGTGCCACAAAATCTCATATTTGGAGCCACAAAATCTTATATAGTCAATGGTCAAAAGTGGCACAAATTCCTACACATCATACGTGGCGCAATCTCGGTCGTCCATCCGTATGGGGTGCATACCGTATGCCATATCATATTTGGAGCCACAAAATCTCGTATTTTGTGCCATAAAATCTCATATTATCTCATATTTGCTGCCACAAAACTCATATTTAAAGCCACAAAATCTCATATGGGGGTTGCGCATAGTAGCATTACCATAACAACTTATTTTGCGGTATATCCCAAACAAGATGGTGTCTTAATCCAACCAAAACTTCCAGTGAGTCACAACTAATGAATGTGTGTGGTTTTAAAACTCACGCAAACGAGTGTTGCCTATCATAAAGTTTATGAAACTTAATAATTGTGTAGCTATAAGCCTATAAGGCTCCGAGTTCATTTCTCCTAGTTATTATTAGAGTAATTTCTCAGAGTCAATGCCCTTTTCGATTACGTTATTGTGAACTTTCTTCACAATATTTTACACAATGTAGAATACCCTTATTTGGTAAACCGTCCTATTTCTATTTACTGCGTTAGAGTACCGTTAGTATGCATATGCTTAGTCTGTCTTTGGTCATGTGAAATATGACTAGAGGAACCATTGTGGTCACACCCAACCCCACGTTCATATGCCAAAACAGAGATATTTAGTCAGTGAAAATGTGGATACAAGTCTAAAGACGGAAAAGAAAATTTAGGGTGAGTTTTCACGACTACAAGTTGTCAAATCAGTTAATCTATGTGAAGAAAATAATTTGTTAATTGGACAACTTGTAGTCAAAAAATACAAAAAAAAAAAACCCAAAAATACCACAATGGAAACACAGCCTACTCTAAAAGGTATTGGATAACATGTGACCGTGCTTACGAGCACCCAATTATTTTTCCCGTAGTAGAGTGGCCTTGTGCCCTCACCAATTTAAATTGGTATTTAAAACATGAACATACATATATAGTTATATACTTACCAAGCGATGATGAGAGGTACAAATGTTTGAAAATCTGAACATAGATACATTCAGAATCGTTCAATGCACGTGGACCCACAAGATAGATTAGAATACTATGGTTCAGAGGCGGCCCCACCTTATGCATTGGGTGGTCACTTGAACACCCTCAAAAAAATTATTTTGATTAAAATACATGTAATATTTTTGGTTTTATTTGAATTTTGGCCTATTTGAACACTCAAGCTTAAAATAATTGAACACCCTACACCTAAATATTTGAACACCCAACCCAAAAAAAATATGAACAACTAGTCCAAAAAAATCAACCCACAAATAAATTGAATGTAAACAACTCAATTAAAAGTCATATGCGGCCCCATAGCTACTAATAGATGATCAATTGACCCTTTTATATTTTATATTACATGTAATAATATTATCTCATGTTTGTTTGAACACTTATTAGTTCTATATTGTGAAAATACATCAATCCAGGAAATTCCTAATTGAACACATAATATATTAGCTTAACACAAATTAAGTACACATTCTTAATGATAAAAAAAAAAAGCAAGAGAAAAAAAAAATCTATTGGTATCGATATCGCGCTCTGAGTTTTCTTTGAACAACAATCAGCTCTATATCTCAAACATAATAGCATATGGGACGTGAACCAGAACCAGGGGGCCTGTAGTGAGTAGCTCACTACAGGCGGTGTAGTAGAATCTTGGCCATCCATTCTTGTTTTGGACGGTCCGGATCTCAAATAAACTGTTCGCGCGAACAGTTTATTTAAGATCTGGACCGTCCAAAACACTTTTAACGGCCGAGAATCACTCACAACACCCTATAGTCACTACAGGGCCCCCGCTTCCACGTGAACCTATTCACCAAGCAATTTTCTGCAATAAAACTAATGTTTTTATGCGTCAGTTTAATTTTGCTTGGCCTAAAATATAAAATTCACCGAGAAAACATGCAATAAAATTACATATTTTGGTATTATTTGGTCGGTATATTCACACTAAGATATATAAATTTGTCTATATATTACCAGTTAATAGATGTATTAGAATTAAGGCAATTTTTGGACACTCCGTTCAAAATTTTCGGAGCCGCCACTGCTATGGTTCGAATCTCTATCTAAACATGAATGTCCAGAGCATTTTTAAATTCATATTTATGTGAGATGTTGATAAATGTCTGTCCAGGTTATTAGATGATTATAAAGGTCATGTGCAGATTGCAGAGGGAAACAGAGACAATGGTGATCATCTGCAGATATATACAAATATTAATTATTATATTTTGAGCTGAGAATTAAAGCAGTCAATTCAGGTTCTTGGTACATTATTAAATTTGTGATATTTATATAGTGTAATGTCATATAGTCCCCCACCTCCATCAAACCGTGGGGGCTCACCTGAGATTTGTTTAGTATTATCCTCTGTTCTTCCCATATCTCTGCACCAGATTGCGAAAGTGAGAAGACCATGGTGGTTGTTTGTTTTCAAAGTCACAAATATTGAAAACATTATTAATGTTTTCTAGAAAAAGGTTTCCCTTAACCTAAAGATTGTAATGAAAACCGCTTTCAAAACTGTCAACCAAACGAGTTTTTCGATAAACTTTTTGGCAAAAATGATTCGGATTTGCGCTTGATTCTTCTTCGTAATTTCTTGTTTGAAGTTCCTCACCGTATCTGAATGCATTGAGAGGCGATGGTCAGTAAGGGTGATTGCCCGTATCTAGGTTTGAAAAATCATTGCTATAGTAGGAATTCATCAAAATATTTAGAATAATTTGATTCACACTATGGAGTTTCATATATTTGTTAGACATACTATTTTATAGATTCGTCGACCTAACGTTAAAATCTTGTGTTTGCCCTTGACTATCACGATTATAGCCGAAGGCAAAGAGGCTCGTCATGTGGTTCTTGGATGGTTTCCAGCTAGGGATACGATGCTGGTATTTCTAAAAATGTTGGGTTTTGGTTACTATTGACGTGACACTAACATTTCATAACTTATTGATCTCAAATTCTCAATATTATTGCAAGTTCTTTTGCCTAAAAAGGAAAGCACTTTAGTCACGCATGTATAAACAAAAATGCTCGAAAATATAGTGGTTCATCAGTGCTGCAAATTTGTATAAACCCCTCCAACCATTTCTGGATTTATCTGGACCATGGGTAAATGGGAAACAAGATATGAACGGTCTAGCTACCAGGTTCCCATTTGATGATATGAGTAGTTCATTCTTTTAAACCTCAATGTTTTTATAATATATCCATGCAAAATATTGAGTTGGTCGGACATCGAATTCCGACCAAACGAAGCATACTTTTTTTTTTTGGGTCAACATGGTAGGAAACTTTCATTGATAAAAAAGAGAGTAGCAGTACATCAAAAAGAATTATTATTGTTCCACAGAGGATCCAATAACAATTAGGAGGTCTAGCTTTCCAAGTACGAATACCAAAACCTCGCAAACCTGAAGTTGTCAAAGTTTGTGCCACTACATTTGAAGATTTAAGAATAAAAAGAAAATCAATAATTCTAAACTGATCAACTTCTCGGTCAATTTCTTTGGTGACAACTTCCACTTTCTTACGGCAAAGATGTTTTGCTTCCCAAAATCTAAATCAACTGTTGTGAGTCCCCTTCTGCCATAAGCGAATCAAAACCAACAACTTAACAAGTTGTAAGGCGTTCCTGCACGCCATGGCCTAAGACCGACGACACTCTTCCCAAATGAATCAATTGGGAAGCCGATCTAATCGATCTGATTTGTCATCAGACAACAATCACCACCACAATTGTCAAAACCCAAAACGAGACCTTGACAATGAAGGAGAAATAGAGATAAAGGAAAAATACAAAGAAACTCTCATATCTAAGATCAAGAGGAGTTGTGAAAGCAAGAAACTTCAGATAAAGGACAACACTCATCAAGGGTAAAACCTTCCCCTCCCCCACCGCATTAGGGTGGGAAACCCTAGGGGGAAGGAGGGAAAGGAAGAGAGGCGGCTATGGTAAAGAGATGCTCTGGATTAGAGAGAAACGAAGCATACTTCTCACTAGAGAATCGTGTATCCATACTTCGACCGTTCAATTTTCTCTAAACAATTATGAGTTGACCAAGCTTTTTTTGATATCCATTTCACCGAATTCCAGAGTGAATGATAAAAATACTAAGACCTACAAAATGTATGTCGTCAAATTAAACTATTAAAGAGATCTCGATTCAGGTAAAATGGGCATGAAACCCTGTCAACATCCCTCACTTTCTCCATCTTCTTGACTTTCAAATTATTTCCGACCACACATGCACAAAAAAGGAAAGTGAAAAGATAGTGGGGTCACTTGGATAACACCAAATCCCTTATCAGGTCATGGAAGGGTGGAAAGCACCCCTTTTCCTTATTTTGTATTCCTCGTGTAATTATTTTAGATGCAAGTGGTGGCTAGCTTATGCAGTAGAGTTCTTGAACATCTCATACTGTATTTCGGGATCGAATCTCACTTCCCGTTTTTCTGTAATAAATTAGGAATGAGGAATAAAAAAAAGTAATTATTTTAGATGGTTTCCAGCTAGGGTTTAAGGAGATATGTAACAATTTCAATGTACAAGGTACGATTCTATTATTTCTAAAAATGTTGGGTTTTAGTTATTTTGAACTGTTAAATGTTATGTATCTTGTCCAGAATTCTCAATATTATTACAAGTTCTTTTGCCTAAAAATGAAAGCACTTTAGTCACGCAATTAAAATGCTCGAAAATATAGTGGTTCATCTGTGTGCAAATTTGTATAAACCCCTCCAAACATTTCTGGATTTATCTTGACCATGCGTAAATGGGAAACAAGATATGATCGATCAACCAGGTTCCCATTTGATGATATGAGTAGTTCATTCTTATAAACCTAAACGTATTTATAATATATCAAAGCAAAATATTGAGTTGGTCGGACATCGAATTCTGTCCAAACGAAGCAGTATTTTTTTTGGGTCAACATGGTAGGAAACTTTTATTTATAAAAAAGAGAAGAGCAGTACATCAAAAAGAATGATTATTGTTCTACAGAGGATCCAATAACTAATTAGCAGGTCTAGCTTTCCAGGTACGAATACCACTTCCACTTAAGGCAAATATGTTTTGCTTCCCAAAATCTGAATCAACTGTTGTGAGTCCCCTTCTGCCATAAACGAATCAAAACCCAACAACTTAACAAGTTGTAAGGTGTTCATGCACGCCATGGCCTAAGACCGACAACACCCTCCCCAAATGAATCAATAGGGAAGCCAATCTAATTGATCTGATTTGTCAGTGTTTGAGGTTTCAAGCACCATATTGCGGTGCTCCGGGAGCATATAATAGCTTCTCCTTTGGCTTGGGTCTATGGGGTCCACAAGAGAAATCAAGTGCAATTTTCTAAGTGGGGCTCCTACATGAATACTGCTATACATATAACATTATCAGCCCAAGTTGTAAAAGTATGCATTGCATCTGAAGATTATGATAAGATGGGATTTATTGGTTGCAAAGGGAAAGCAAAAGAATCAAAATCTCTCACTTTCACAGGGGGGAACTTTTTGTCCTCAGCATATAAGACATACAGATCACTTCCCAGTCCCTAAGATTTTCTCGCATCTAATTTCTTGATCATACAATTAATTATTTGGATCCCGGATTCTTTGAAGAGATATGTGGAGAAAAAAAACATAAATCAAGAGAAAAAGACAGGGAAGAAAATTCAGATGCTTGATTTGTTCATTAATTTTCTTGTGTTTCCATAAATATGTAATCCGGATACAATCTTGAATGGGGGTGGATAGATAATTTTGACTTACGAGCATATAAGACATACCCAAGGAGTTGATATGTTGATTAAGACCCGGGATTTAGGAATTTGCTACTCCCTCTGTCCCATTTTAAATGCCCCCTACGTAAAGTCGTGCCATTTTGATTTTAAAAGAAAATATATTTCTAGATATTTTTTTTTCCAAAATGTTTACGCTATTCAAAAGTACTCATTGAGATATTTTGAACGGTACAAAAAAATTTTAAAAAGTAATTCCGAAAGTATTTTATTTTCTAAGGTCAAACTTGCACGGTCTCCCGTCGGGAACATTTAAATTGGGACAGAGGGAGTATCTCTTAATAAATCAAAATCCAATAATAAAAAATAGAGGAAGGTTGAGAGGATGAGTTGGAGTTGTTTGATACTCTCAAATAGGAATATGGGGTATGGGTTGGAGATGCTCTGAGCACTGGTGGATCCATTTAATGACTAGAAGAGGCACGTGACACCCAGGAATTTCTTATACTTAAACTTTTACCTCTATATTAAAGTATTTATCATTTAAGCCCCCCAAACTTGTATACCCCACCTAAGGTAAATTTTTTGATCTGCCACAACTCTTAAGGTCTCAGCTTCAATACTTCACAGGTGTTATTAATTCATTTGGGGTCAATGCATACGAAGCTTTGTTGCATCTTTAATTGGGACACAGCTTGTAGACGATAGGATTGGTCCCTCAGCATTACTCGAGATCCATATATCTTGTCCCGGACACTTGCGTTGTAAAAAACATTGCATTAATTGGTACAATGGGTGACATTGCATGCGATCTCTATGTTTTCGAGTTGAATGACTGAAGTAATGACGATTATCACGGAAGAGCGATAGAAAGAGAAGTTTGAACTTTAAAGGGAAAGATAGGAGGAGGAGAAAGGAGAAGAGTTGAATAGTTGAGGAAAAAGTGTGGAATTAAAATGTTGTTCTTGAGAGAGACGAGGCAAAGTGATAGAAGAGAGGGAGTATTTTATGAGAGTAAGTCTACCCATGTCCTAAATTCTATGCCAAAGCCAAAATTCAGCATTAAGAATGGCAAAACCCTCTCTACCCTCATACCAGATCTAATGCTAAATTTTGGCAATGCCAGGCTTTTGTATCAGATTTGGCATCAAATTTTTTTCTTTTTTTTTTAACAGGTTTCGGCATCAATTTTGGCAATTACCAAATTTGTCATATCATCAAAGCCATCTGATTTGCATGAAAAAATAAGATGGGTTTAATCCAATTGTCTAACCTTGAGATTGTACCTAAATGGCACCACACCTGCATAGTAGCTTTGTTTTTTCTTTTTCTTTTTTGGACATTTTAACACTATAGCAAGCTAAAAAATACTTTGACAATACCAATTTGGCATCAACAGGAGGCAACGTGAAAGGAAAAGTTAAACTCATAGGAGAAATGAATTCCTTTTTCAAAATCCTTCGGAAGTAAGTTTGTAAACACACATAAATCATAAGCATTGTAGAAAAGCTTGAAAGTCCACTCACTCTAAGGTCTTGTATTCAAAATTTAGCAAGTACTGTACTACCAACTCTTCTAGGGCGACCAGATTAAATCCATATAAGGATTTACTCAAACTTTAATGGAACCCTGTTAGTGAGCTATGGGATTAGCCGATCCCCACAAATTAGTTGAGATGCAGCTGGTTTTAATATCCTGAATTATCAACAACAAAAATCAGAAAAAAAAAAAACCTTAGTTCTATTTTAAAGTTAATTGTCCCTTGCAAGGAAGTAATTATTTTATACTCCTCGAGCATTGCTACCCCCCATGAACTACACTTTTGTGTGATGCTCATGCCAAAGTGTGTGAAACCATAAAATGTATGGCGCAAAAACTCATGTCACAATGCTTCTGGAGAATGGAATAACCTCTCCTTTAAAGGTCCGTCCTTGGTATATTATAATATTTTAAAATAATCATTTGTACTTTGCCTAGTATCTAGGATATAACTTCACACACAAAAAAAAAATACAATTCTCTAACATGATTGAACCACTTTAATGGGTCCTACTTTAATCTTATTAGAAAATAAAGTCAGTGATTTGGGTGTCTCCTATTTTTTACGAGTACAAAGGCAATGCTGAGCTCAATTTAAACTATTTTCTGGTGGACTGCGGTACGTAAAAAGTACGCAACCCATCTCAATTATTCGTGTATGAAATTAATGGTCCAGATTTAAATAAATTATTCACGCAATTATTTACGTGAATAATTTATTTAAATCCAGACCATTGATTTCATGCATGGACGGTTGAGATGCACCGTACATGCATATAACGTACACACGCCTGCATACCCAAATCTTTAGTGTTTATGGTGTGTTTTCTGGATAAGGGTAGTTATGACAGTTTTATTCACCTCAACCAATTATGCTTTTTCATTTTTAATTGTTTGTACTCTGTTTTAAAAGATGAAAGAAGAAAAGGATACAATCATTAGAAAGAATCCAGCAATGTGTAAAGAGAATAATATAGCAAATCCGTATGCTTTCTAGTACTCCTATATATTATCCTCACAAAATAAAAATTTCAAACCAAATTAAAATTTATTCGATGTAAACAATTCGAGAGTTAAATTTATGAAAGAGAAGGAATATAAGGAAATAAAATGAAGTGAACGAAGTTAGTTCCAGTCTTTTCTTTAGTTAACAAGGAAATGAGAAGAAATCGAAGCATGAAATTCAAAAAAAACCCAGAAAATTTCCCTAATATTCATGTATTACATGAGTAATTTAGTTCTTTCACATTTTGCTATATAAATTCACGATCCATACATAATATCAAAGAGATCGCCTGTAAAATAAGGATTTTAATTAATATCTTGATTGGCATGTCATGTGGTTCCACAAGATCCATAAGTCAATATATAAGATTATGTGATGCCGGGTGTTAAACGCTACTTTCATGAAGGAGGATGGTTTCCAATATCGGAGCTTCTTTTACGGTGGCCTTTTTTTTTTTTTTTCCGTGTCTCTTTTAGTCTTATCTTCTTTCTTCCCCTTTTTGTTGCTATTGCAATTTATGTAAATTTATATAATAAAGTTTTTGCTCTTAAAAAAAAGACTTAATTGCAAGAACACCCCCTCAACTATCATGTTTTGGCAACATGACCCCCTCAACTAAAAAACGTGCCAACATGACCCCCTCAACTATCAAAATCAAGCAACTTCCCCCCTTCCGTCCAAATCCGTTAAATTTTTTGAAGATTCTGGACGGAAAATGAAAAAATTGGATGAAAAATGAAATTTTAATCCAAAATTGCCCTTCAAACTGGTCCAACCCTCTTTCTCTCTACCCCATCCATGACCCAACCGATCCCTACATCTTACACCATGCCGCTTTGAAGCCCCAACTTCGGCGGTGCCGTCCGGACCTTCCATCAACGGCGTCAGCGGTGGATCTTCATTTGTTGGTGTTTTCTGGCGAGATTGTTGGTGTGGTGGAAGCGGTGGATAGAAGCCGTCTGAGAAAACGTTGTCGTCACAGCCATCGCCGACTGAGCCCTTAATGCGATTGCTGAGGTTGTAGCCATCAACGAGGCTGACGTCGTAAAAGTCCTGCTCATGACCAAGGGCGATCTCGGTGAGGGTTGCCAAAGGGGCGCCGCCGAGTCCGTTGCAAAAGAGGATGCTGCCGCAGTCACCAGTGGCGTCGAAGGAGTAGCCATGGGGAGGAGCTTGAAGCCGCCGCCGCGGTTGAGGATCGGCTGGCAGGCGCCGGGTTGGAAATCTTGATTATTCAAATCTCTCATGTGCAAAACACATAAAAAAGATGGGGTAATTTTTTGAAAATTGAATGAAATTTTGCAGGATTGGAGATTTTTTGTTTTCAAGATATGAACTGAAATCTTGATTTTTGAGAGTCTGAAGGTCTAGTAGTTTAGAGAGAGAGAGAGAGAGTTGAGAGAGGGATTTTGTTTTTAGGTTACGTTTGTTTGTGTAAAATTTTAGGGGTATTTTTGTCTTTTCGCTTGTTACCGTCCAAATTTTTAACGGTTTGGAGGGGAGGGGGTGAAGTTGCTGGATTTTGATAGTTAAGGGGGTTATGTTGGCACATTTTTTAGTTAAAGGGGTCATGTTGCCAAAACTTAATAGTTGAGGGGGTGTCTTTACAATTAAGCCTAAAAAAATGCCAATTGTGTATTTTTTTGTTAAGATAATCATAGAATATCTAACCCCCTCTTTGTTTAAAGACTCTCCCACAATAAGGGTAAAGTATAACTATTAAAAACCCTCAATGAACCAGTCAATGACTTTATTAATCATCCAATTAGACGCCTTAAATTATGGTACAAAGAAAGAAAGGGACATACATGCTTCCACACAATTAATATTAACTACATATGTCTAGAGGTTGAATGGGTGAAAATCCTTCTTCCAATTGTGTTCTGGACGTAATTACCCTTCTTCCATTTTAATCTTTGTATTTTCAGAGATTAATAAAGTTGTTTGCTTATAAAAAAAAAAACTACATATGTCATTATCAAATCTTTGTGGGTTTTGTTTGTTTACTACCTGATTTTTTTATTTCACTACTACTTGAATTATTGTTCATGATAAGGATCTTGCCTTTCACAACCAATAAAAAAAAAATTCTCAAACATTTTAGTTGATGTTGTGCTTCTAGTTGTTAGAGCATCACTATTCACTAGTGGTATACTCAAATATGGATACTCAAATATTATCACATCACATTTTGAGTATTCATTTAATTGGTTTATAATGGTTAATTTGTGTCCAGAATAAAAAAAATACTACTCACTCTATTTTTGGCACAACTTTGAATTTGTACATATACTTTTTATAATATTAGCACCATTTAAAAGATATTTACAATATCTTTAAAATGAGATCAATCTTGAACATATTTTGGTAAAGATTAAAAATTGATAATTTCAATTTTTTGAGAGAGTGCAAAAAATTGAGTTTTGAATTAAGTATTTGAAAAATGGAGAAGGAATGTTGTTACGTTTGATAGGGTGTAGTCCCCAAAATTTGGTTATTTAGTTTTGGTTATTGAGAAATGTTGTTAACTTTGAGTATTTAAATGCCAAAAGTTGAGTATTTGTAAAAAATGTTATTAACTTTGAGTATTTATCCAAATGCCATTGTGAGCCTCTTTTGTGTATCAAAATACTCATCTTTGAGTATTTTTGTTTTTGAGTATACCACTAATGATGCTCTTAGATAAGGTACAATGTTTTTGCTCTATGCACTCCCTCTCATTGTGAGAAGAATGAGATATATTCAGACATTTTATAACATAATTTCTATTTTTTTTATTTCCCTCATAAATATAACGCAAATTTAATAAAATATTAAAAAAAAAAATAAAACTACCAAAATAAAATTTTGGACCAATGGACACTTTAAGTGTACAAACTTAAATACAGACGTGTTCGAAATTAACCGATACGTACTCTTCTTGTCTTCTAAAATAAGTCACGGTGCTATGAGTCATTTTCAAAATTTATCTTTATTTAAATCTTTTTCGCGTTTGTTAATTTTGCATTAAACTTTTGTGACTTAATGATTCTCTTCGATGAGAGGAATCAAAAAAGTAAAAAGACATAATTTGTTTACCTCACTTTTGTAAACACGAATGCTGATTGACTTGTTTATTTGTTGAACTTGACAGACTCAATTACCATACGCTACGAACTCCACTCGATAGTACCTTACGATCTTCGTAACCTAAGGTATTCCAATCTTCCCCCATTATGGATGCAACGTCCTCGTTGCATAGTCCCAGGAATCTCCCCTGGTGTCTGTAGTGGCAAAGCGCACCCTACATACCCACCACTTGAACCGGGGGGGCTCTAATACCATTTGTAATAGCCCGACCCGACTGACCATGGACCTCTATTCGGCTCAAACATTTGGCCTGAAAAAATATACTAAGAAAGTACCATGTAGTCCAAGGTGAGTGTTAATATACCACATGAGGTTCTAGCTCCCAACCAATGTGGGACTAAACACCCTTGTAACTTGGGGTATTACAATCTCTCTCACAGCCTCTCTTCTAGTTAAAATTTATAATTTTGTTACTTTTCTGATTCCTCTCATTGAGAAAAATTAATACTAATTCACAAAAATTGAACGAGAAACTAACAAACACCAAAAAAGTTTAAATAGGGACAAATTTTAAAAGTACTCATAACACCGGTCACAATCAAGCATATCCACTGTGAAGCAAATCATTGTGCGGATGCACTGTCGAAGGATTCTCCTATCTCTGTTGGAGATTTTTATATTTATCTTGTTATTCCTAGTTGTATTTCTACTTTCTTTCGCGAAGACTTATTGGGTTGTAATTTCCCTTGAACTATTGATGTAAGAGTTTAATTTCAATGCACCTTTCATTACCAAAAAAAAAAATACTGCTCTCTGGAGATTCTTTTTCTTTTTTTGAACTGCCCTTTGAGACCACCAAAATGTAACTTATCGAGCACTACTCAAATTGGTACGGTGCCTACAAAAAGCTTGGAAGAAACTGTGGTTAAGTCCTCTCAGCCCTCTGGTTAACAGCCATCATACACACAACAGCGTTTTGGGTACAGCATCTACTATATATTTCTTCTTACCTGGGTCACCTGCAAAGTGCAAGCCTTTCGCCGTCTTCTACGACTTACCCAATTTCTCTCTCTACACATACACATATACACACATACATACATATTGACCAACGGTTTCGTTTGCCTTGGAGCTCTAAGACAGCTGGCTGTGATGATAACAGCTTTTGGGAAACCTATTTAATGCATAAGGATTTGCGTATGTTGGTCTTTTCGAGTAACTATTTCTCAACTTGGACTTTGATTTGGTTTCAAGAGGTGGGTTTTTCTTTAATTTAGTATTTTCTTCTTCTTTGAATTGATTGATTGAGAAGATGACAAAGAAGTTTTAAGTGATTAAAAATTGGGGTTTGTTTGAGATTACTTGCTGATTTTGGTCATCTTATCTGGATTTAATTGACTTCTTCTTCTAATGATTGGTTTGCAATAGAAAACATACATCTTTAAAACTGAGATGACCTCAACTTGATAATTTTCTTTTGTAGTAGTATCTTATAGGCAATTAAAGAATTGGGTTTGACTGTTGATTACTTTTTAATTACCTGTGCTACTAATATTTTATTAGTACTGATAGGACACAAGAAAAAGATTTTCTCCAAGTAAAATATTTATATATAAAGGTATATGTGTTGTGTATGTGTATATATGTCCTTGAACTCGGTTGAAATTGTCTTATAGCCATTTTTTGGGACTCACTTTGATGTCATGAAATTTGGTACTTGTTTCTTCAAAGTCGGTTTGTGCTTTTGCTGATGTTACAGTTTTTTGGCAGTTTTGGATTCCTCACTAGTGAATTCCACAAGTACAGAAGTTAGCTATTACTTCATCATGCCTCTATCAGAGTTTTATGGAATGGCTAGAGGGAAGGTTGAATCTGCTCAGCAGAAAACAATCCCATATTCAACTGATCAAACTCCTTTGTAAGTTTGATTTCAATTTTCTTTTGTATTATTTTCAGATCTCTGTTGTGTAGTAAATCCATTGCTGAGACCCATTACTTCTTCTTTTCCCTTGTTCTATCCTGATTTGCCTTTAGTTTATTGAACTGGTATTTTTCTGGAAAGATTAGTGATGTGTTCACTTACATGTTTGGTGTCAATTGCCTTGGTTTACCTAATTGAGACCCATTAATGCTTTGTTTCCCTTGTTCTAGCTTGAATTGTTTTCATGTTACTGGTCTTTCTGGGAAAAAAAAATGGTGATAGGTTCAGTTGAATTATGGAAAACTTCAGTCCCATCAGTTGAATTACTGAATATTTCAGGTCTCGATTGTTGTAGTTTCTTAAATCTCAAGTTTAGAACTTGAGACCCTTCTTCTTTTTCTCCCTGTTCTATAATGGATTGACTTTATCTTCTAGTTAGTTCTGGATAAGATATAGACGGGTTTTGAATGCGGAGTTGAAAATGAGTTTGTTGAACTAGTTTGGCAAAATGATCAGATTATGGAGCTAGTAGAAATCCTATTTCAAAATCTTTAGTTGAATTTCACTTAGTTTTAGAAAATTACGGGTTAATTGTTTTAGTTTCGGTTGTTGAGACTCATTACCGCTTTTTGTCTATGTCGAATTATCTTGTTTGTTACTCCCTCCGTTCCAAAATAAGTGTTCCTTTTGGAATTGCGTGCCATTTTCAACGGCTTATATATTTTAATGTGAACCTCAAAAAATATGCATTATGGATCTCGTTTGAGAGATCTTAATTAATTCTATTATACAAAATTTTCAAAATCATAAAAACTATTAGAAATTAAAAGATATAAGCTGTTGAAAATGACACGCAGTTCCAAAAGGGACACTTATTTTGGAATGGAGGTAGTACTTTTTTTTTCTGAAAATATTGGTGTGGGTTTGGATGCAGACGTGAAAATGAGTTCGTTGAACTAGTTTGGGATAATGGTCAGATTATGATGCAAGGTCAGTCCAGTAGAAGAATCCACATTCCAAACAATTTTCAATCTCAAACTGAGAAGCTTAGAGACAAAGATCTAGGGAATGTTACCAATTCCAAGACTGGAAAGTTTGGGATGTTAGATTCTGCTTTCAATGATTTTGCAACAGCAATGCCATCGGGGGAAATGGGATTCAGCCAAGATGATGACACTGTACCTTGGTGGAACTATCCCTTTGTCGATTCTCTACAACATGATTACTGTTCTGAATTATTGCCTGAATTATCTGGTGTGACAGTAAATGAGATATCGGCCCAGAATAGTTTCTCATCAATCGACAAGAGAAATAGTTGTAACCAGACTAATAGGGTTACAACTGGTGTATCTGGGCATAATGGCTCAAGTTTAGAACTTGTAAATGGATCAAATGTTTCTTCTTCAGAAGTTGGGGAGTCTTCAAGATCAAGAAGTGGCCAGTTCTTTCCATGGTCTTTGCAGGAAAGTCCAACCCCAGTTCCCTCTCTTAGATCTGGAGTTTCAGGTGTTATTAGCAATGATACCAGCAATGCAAAGCATGATAATTGCGGGGATTCCATTCGGGCTCAACCTTTGGCAGACAATTTGCCTAGCATAAAGATTCAGAAGCAAGATTCAGGACTGCATAGCCCTAGCTCCAATTTTTTTAACTTCTCGCACTTCTCCAGAACTGCTGCTCTTGTTCGAGCTAATCTTCAAACTGTTGGTGCTATGGGAGGCGAGAATAAGGGGACTGCTCCAAGTAGTAGCTTTCTTGCTGACCCTATGCTTGTTGATTTGAGTAATGGTTTAAGAAATGAAATAGGTTCGCATAGCCAACCTAATTCAGTCCCACCCAAGGTAGACTCAAAACCAGTGGTGGCTAAGCCACTGGAGGAGCCACATACTGTTTGTCGAGAAGATTCTGATCAGAATAATAACTTGCCAAATCAAGTATTGGGTACATCTAAAGGAACGCCAGATGTTGAAAAGACTAAAGATCCAATAGTTGCTTGTTCATCAGTGGGTTCTGGAAATAGTGCAGAGAGAGCTTCAAATGATCCAACGCATAATTTCAAAAGAAAATATCGGGAGGCTGACGACTCTGAAGGCCGAAGTGAAGTATGTTGAAATATTGGATTGTACTATAACTTTTCAAGTCTTCCCATTTGTTTCTTTTAAGAGGTAAAACTTATACGCAGGATGTTGAAGAAGAATCAATTGGTGTGAGAAAAGCAGCTGCTGCTCGAGGAGGTACTGGTTCGAAAAGAAGCCGAGCAGCAGAAGTGCATAATTTATCCGAAAGGGTGAGAACCTCAACCCCAAAATTCGAATAATGATGAGGATATTGGATCTTGATTATATTCACATTTGTCTAAACCTGAATTCTGAGATCTAAATTTTTTAATCCTTTTTTCGGTTCTTACAAACAGAGGCGAAGAGATAGAATTAATGAGAAGATGCGTGCCCTACAAGAACTTATACCAAACTGCAACAAGGTACGCAATATTTCTCTTGATTTCCATCCCAACGTTAATGTATGTAACTTTTATAGAAGATGTAATCTTGGCGAGCTTCTAGCTCCTTTTGCTTGCCAACTTCATCTTGATTTTGATGTTAATATAAGTGGAATCAATTGTATGTGGAAGTATTAATTTGCATGACCTTCTACCTCATCCTTGGTTAATGGATTATGGTAACTGTATTTATATTTTAGAAGTAGGCAGTTTGTGAATTTGAGAAGTAAGTACTGGTTTGAAAGGCCATCCTTAATGCTGCTACCATTTTATTTTAGGGAAAACTTCCAAAAGGGCTCCAAACTTTAACCGCAATGCTTCATAGGCCTCCAAACTTCATTAAATGTTAATTGAACCTCCAAACTTTACACATTTGTTTCAATTAGGCCCATGTCGTTTAATTCCGTTAACTTTTGGACGGAATTTTCTTATGTGTCAATTTTATCCCCCAAAACGGGCAAATCAGGTAGGCCATTTACATAGTTGTGTGGGGCCCACTTTGGGGTCCCACAAGCGATCTGAACCGTCAGATAATTTTAAATTAATTATATTGAGTGATTTTGTATAATTTCAGCCCAATTGGTTATGCAAACGAATTGATCTAAGTCGTTTAGTTTTTCATTTAGACCCTATAATTTGAAAGAATTTTGAAGAAAAGTTAAACAATTGTCTGCTTGGTTTCGTCTTGATCTGACCGCATATATTTAGGGATTGTTATGAAGTTTTCTGGTAAAATAATTATTTTGATCAGATATGGATATATATCAAAACGCTAATATTAATTGTAACAAATAAATTGTTATGATACGGATCGATATCTAATCAAGATAATTTTTTTGATTAATGCTCTTTTTAACAATCCCTACAATATATGCGGCTCAGATCAAGATGATACCGGGCACGCAATTGTCTAACTTTTTTTTCAAATTTCTTTCAGATTATAGAGCCTGAATTCTAAATGAAAAAATGAACGGCTTAGATCAATTACGTATACGTAACCGATTGTGCTTAAATTACACAAAACCGCCCAAATAATGAATTTAAAATCATTAGACGGTTCAGATTATTTGTGTGGGACCCAAAGTGGGCCCCACACGATCATGTAAAATGGTCTCCTTGAGTTGCCCCCAAAACGACGTCATTTTGGGGTAGAAGATAGACACATAAGAAAATTCCATCCAAAAGTTAACGGAATTAGACGGCGTGGGCCTAATTGAAACAAATGTGTAAAGTTTGGAGGTTTAATTAACATTTAATGAAGTTTGGAGGCCTATGAAGTTTGTGGTCAAAGTTTGGAGGCTTTTTTGAAGTTTTCCCTTTATTTTAAGTGATGCAAAAGGGGGCACTGCATATCGACCTAAATTCTAATATTTCTGGCCCAAGTGGCGGCCCTCTAACTCAAGACCCACATTTTCTTTTCATCATTTTGATCTTTTACCACTATAGCATCAATGTTGTTCCCATTTTATTTTAAGTAATGCAAAAGGGTGCACTGTGAACCAATTTAAATTGTACCATATCTTGCGAAAGTGACGGCTCTCTAACTCAAAAGCCACATTTCCTTGTTCATCATTTGATCTTCTACCTCCATACCACCCAAATGGGCCCTAAAATGACAAGTCTATTAGTATTAAAGTAATTGTAACCTTTTTCTATTGGCTAACTTCACGTTGTGGCATTATAAGGTGGACAAAGCTTCAATGCTTGACGAAGCTATTGAATATTTGAAGACGCTCCAACTTCAAGTACAGGTGAAAAATTTCTCTTGTAGTGAACTAATTTATCAGTTATTTCCCTTCTCAATATGCATAATCGACATTTCCTCACCATCTCGTCGTCTTTCTGAAGATTATGTCTATGGGAGCTGGGTTGTATATGCCGCCAATGATGGTTCCAACAGGGATGCAACATATGCATGCAGCTCATATGGCACAATTTTCACCGATGGCTGTTGGCATGGGAATGGGGATGGGTATGAATGGTGGATCTCCCGGATGGCCAATGATTCAGGTACCTTCGATGCAAGGACCACATTTCTCTGCCCCGCGTCCCCAACCCATTTTTGGGCCTACCAATTTCCAAGGGATGGGTGTATCTAACCTTCAGGTATTTGGGCATCCTGGTCAAGGGCTTGGCATGTCATCACCAAGGGCGAACTTGATGCCTTTGTCAGGAGGGCCTGCTATAAATTTAGCTGTAGGATGGAATGCTAATGGGACAGTTGCTGCTGTGGAAGTTCCAAATAGAGCTCCAACAACAAACTCAAAGGACTTGTTAGAGACCACCAACTCACGAATGGTGCGCAATAGTGATGTTAGTAGCTCAATGAACCAGGAATCTAGTCAGGTTTGTGAGTTATATGTCATCAAGAATTTCATTTCATAGTGGCCAACATATATATGTTTATGTTCTTCTTCTAGGAATTTGCGTGCTGTAAGGGTTAAGACACAATACACTCCTGCTGGCTACTGCTCATTTAGCACTTCCGAAAATCTGGCAAAAGGTGTGAAAGGATAGACCACGTGGGCATCATTAATCTAACCAATTATACTTTCGAAACTTCCACTTTGTGGGGAAAGAAATTAGTTTCGCGTGTATGGGGATTTGATACAAAGAATGGAAATGGTTGGGCACGGATTTATATCTTGAAAGAAACACATGAGAGTTCAAATGACTCGAATGCTCTCTTGCAACAGAAATGTAGCTGTTTTCCTTATGGAATGTGACATTGTCTATCAAAATATTGTTTCTTGATTTCAGATGTAAAAATTTATAATTGTTTGGGCTGTTCTAGTCTTAAGGTTTTAGGTGCCCTTGGAAAGACCGCCTTAATATTTTCATCAATTAAAGTATTGTTCAATTAAATTATTGTTCATTTAATCAAGAAGAAATATTTTTTCGGTGGGTATTTATTTGCTCATTTTCTAGAAGTTGAGTCTCTGTACTTAGGCTTCCGGAATCCTGTTAAACTTGTGTAATTGAACAGCCTACTCCAGTCGCTGCAGAAGTTGCTAACTTGACCAGGGAAAATGACGGTGTGCCTGGTAGTAGACCAGCTTGTAAGTCGACAATTGCATTGATCTACTTGATCTGCCACTGATGTGATAAATTCGACAAACTTTTCTTGAAATGAAAAATTGAATGTGCGCGCTTGTGTATGCAGGTTGTGACTGAAATCAAATGCAAAAGTTCATCAGAGAATGGAATAATTTTGTTGCATTTGAAACTACTTGTTTGTTCATCTGTCTGGGATAGATATCGGGGAAAACATCTGTTAGAAGTATAGTTCTTTTTTGTATTTACATTTATAGACAGGGTTCGTGCATTTTGATCAATCAAAAGATTGAACTTCCCAGTATACGTGTTCAGAACTGTGTTCTAGATTTGTATTTACCCATTTTTTAGTAAGTGAAACCATGGCTAACCTCTCTCTCCTACGTCCTCTTTTCGTCGTGGTGAATTGCAGCGTTGGATTGACCTATTATTTGGTTTTGAATCTTCTATTTGAACTCATTCAAGAAATTTCTATGCAAGTCTCTTGACGGTTTACCAAGGAATCGCACTGTTATTTCACGCTCAAAATACTTTAAAATTGGTGTCCTTTTAGAAATTCAATTTGGTCAAAGTGGTGCAATTATTGTTTCAGATTTTGTTATCCCTTCCAAACTCGCGTCCACCATTTTGCACGGTTGATAAGTATTGAAAACTGAATACTCAACTTTTTAAGTTGAAAAGCTATTTGATAAAAATATTAAGAGCTGAATTTTAACAACTAGCACAAAGATGAAGGATTAAATTATTTGTGAATGTTCTCTTAGTTTTACAAATGGATGTCATGTGTTTTGTGGTGGTGGAGGAGAGGTGATGGCTGCATGTGATGAGGTGGTGAAGTGATGGAAATGATGGTGGTGGTGTTGGTAGTGTGGTGGTGATGGTGGTCGTATCAATGGTGGAGTATTGGTGGTTGTATCAAGGTTGTGTGGTGGAAGAATGGCAATAATGATGGTGGTGGTAGTGGAGAGCTGACATTAGCGAGTGGCGGTGCACTTGGGGACATTTGCGAGTGACGGCGGAATAGTGCCAGTGAAGAAGTGCGGTAAAAGTAGTTGCGTAACAGTAAGAAGATAAGAAGAGACATAGGAGGTGTTAGAGTGATGGCGGTTGTGGTGGACTAGAGGTGCTGGTAGCGATAGCAGTAACGATGGTGGTAATGGGGACGCAACTAGAATGGTGGTGGTAGTAGTAGTTCTAGTGATCATTGAATGGTGGTGGTAGTGATGGCGGTAGCAGAGTGGGTGTGGTAGTGCGGTGGTTGTAATCGCAACGATGGTGGTGGTGGTGGTGGTGGTAGTAATGGTGGTGGTGTGGTGGTAACGGTGACAGTTGTGGTGTGGTGGTGACAATGAAGTGTGGTGACAGTGGTGGTAATGGTGATGGCAGTGGCAGTGGCAGTGGTGGCAGTAGAAGAATAAGGGTGGTGGTAATGGCGGCAGTGGTGATTGTGGAAGGTGGTTGAGGTGAAGGAAGAAGTGAAACACAATTACTGACAAATTCAGTCACTTTTGACAAACGACGAGTATAATGAAAAGACGTGAAATGCGGACCTTCACTATCTTGAGAAAAATTATCTCCATCCCTCCTCAATGGACCTCTTTCTACTATAAAGTCCACAAAATTTTGATCAATTTTGTCCCAATTACATGGATCATCAATGTTTCTCGATCCATATTCAAAATTTGTCCTCCTTTTGTGTCTCATCACCCATACAATCTTGGCCACTCTCGTGTTCTTCATTCTCCAAATATGCTTCTTCTCTATTCCCCAAACTCTTTTGTTCTTCATTTCCTAAATCTTCATGTTCCTCTTCCACTAAGTCTTCAACCAAACTTGAATTCTCTTTTTGTGATTTGCTCAAAATGTTATCAAGAGCACATGCTTGAGATTGAATTAATGCATGTAGTTCTTGCTTCTTTTTTCTTTTTTCATGTCCAGACAAATACTTTCTAGTCATGGTGAATTAAAATCTGCAAATTTCCACAACTAATTCACTACTGGTACTTGGTAAAAAAGAATCCTTGGAAAGTGTTAGCTTGTCTACCCATTCATTTGCTAATTTGGTGTCGAGTACCCTTCTTTAATGAGAGAGAGGCTAATTTTAGGGTTGCTTTGGCTAAAACAATCAAACGGTTTATTTTTTTGCCTTTATTTAAATGCGATTTTTTTTTTGAATAAGAGTCTTTTTACCAAGCGATTCTTCACTTGTTGGGACTTTGAGTTTTTTTTTTTTAAATTCCTAAAACAACTCAAGAACCATTTATTTCCTTTCTAGTGGCGAAGTGATGTTACACATAAGTTGGCCTAAACATCCTAAATAAACACTTCTTTTTTTTCTTTTTGTTTGCCTTAGTCGTGGGGCCGTGTCCTCTGCATGAATTGTCAATGGCAACATCAAATGAGAATCTTACATAATGATAGTTCTAAATAATGGATCTTGTGTTTGAAAATGCCCCGAAACAGAGGTATGTCCCCAATTCGCGTCTAGCTCTAAATAGTGAACATTTAGGATTATATTTTCCATTTCAAGAAAGGAGACACAAACCGACGGCACAACAGGTATAGCCCAAACAAGTTTAATGATCCGGCTAGGTAGATGTGCACCTAAGAAAGCCTAACATTCATGTTTGACGGCTTCGACGGGCTGAATAGAGCCCAAACAAGCATTAATGGTGGCTGGCCCTTTGGGCATCTGATTCCATGTGGACCAATAAGAATACCTTTCCAAGTTTTGATTGAAAATACTTCAAAATCTAATGCCCAACACGTTCTCCAACATCGCAAGTAAAGACTTACTTAATCTTTGTAATTCGTTTTCAAAAGTTAATACAAATTTTACTGTTAAAAAAAAAAGCAAAGAAAAAACAACTAAAGACTTACCATTTAAGAAAATACTATTTCTCACGTATATATATGTCCGGATACCGAGTCGTTCAATGTCTGAGTCACACATGTATCATACGGGATATATGTACATTAGACGGCTTTAGACTCATATGTATATGTATCATTGTTCAGTTTAAGTTGTATTTAGACGAGGAACTCCCAGATAAGGATGGGTATTGAGAGGGTGAGGGGTGGACAAGGGCGGAGCTAGGACATTAATCTATCATGGGCTAACCCAACACATACATACATATATGATCCAAAAAGAGTCCGACAAACTTGTACATAAACTCGTCTAATTGCATCATGTTGATTAACGCCTAACGGTATGTTACCATATTGGAGAACGTAACCTCGGCTTATGTACAAGAAAAGTATCATCAAATTCGATTAGTTAAATTTAAGAGGAGGTTGCTCATTGGTAATCGAATTATCAACATTCGACAGAGAAGGAGTATCATTTTCTGAGATAACATTATCCACTATTGGTTTGAAGAACGACAAATGGCTTTTTCCTCCTTTTTTTTTGGTTGATGTTCCATTATAATTTAATCCTAAAAGAAAACATAATTTAACCACGAAAAATTGTAAGAACCAACATTTTAAACTCGTCCGACCTGCGTCTTCGAGGAGTAGGCGAACAACAACAACAAGGAGTAAAGGATGGCGATGGCTGATGGGTTCCCTCCTCCTCGATCTCCTCTCTTTCATTTTGTATTTACAGAGAGTTGAGAGTCTATAGATAGACTTCAAGTTCAGTTCAGATCTGTTCCCCCACCCCTTTAGTTACAGATCAGTTTCTGGATTATGAGTTGGGCTAAGGTTGAACCAAGATTTGAATGAGTTGGGCTAAAAATATAATTTTTTTTTTTTTGGGTCCACTGCCCACCTTCGCCCATAGTGAGCTCCGCCCTTTGGGGTGGATACCACTACCTCGATCCCCAATCCCCAAACCTATCCCTAAATCTCCACCAGGGAGTTTTTTTAACCTCCATCCCCGCCTCAATCTCCATCAGGGATCCAAACCTTAACATCCCGATTCCTGCGATAACATCTACCGGGACGCCGACTAAATATCAAAGGTAAAAAACTCCACTTCATATGGCGATTGAATAGCACAGATTGAATAGCATTACATAACCATTTAATAACATAGATTTTCCTTCTCTCTTTTTTTTTTCCAGAATAGCAAAAGTTAACTTGACATTATCATTGACTCATTGTACTCCAATAAAAAAAAGGGTTGATGAGGAGCAAATAACTATATAAGTTAGCTACAAGATGCAGTAGTTTTCAACCAAACAAAAATCATAAAGTAGTTTAAACATCAAACACTAAAACCTACATAGTATCAGATTTCGCCAAATTCTAATAACCAGTTAAAGTTTGAAAGGACTCCAACAACATATGCAGTTTTTAATAAGATGGCGCCAAGTCTCCAATAATCCTAACTTATGTAAGTTATAATACATGTATATGTGTTAACGGGGATAGGCAGGGCGGGGTGGGACTAACTTTATCATCCCTTACACGAATTTTTTTTTTATCATATCCTATCCGAATATCCCAGACAAATTTCCTGAATCCCCTACCCATTCGGGGAGGGGATGATTGGATCGGGGCGGGGCGGCTGAGATCGCCATCCCTACCCCCAGAGGATTTATGTTGTGAAAAACTTCCCTTTATTTGATACATTTTTTTTTTTGGTGCAACGGAAAATTTTATTTGATACTTATACCATGCGTCTTTCTTTCCCTAAATGAGTCCCTCCACATATCCTCTGCCCACTTACAGGCTTTATAGCCTAATGGGTTACCCAACCCAGAAGATTGGTATGAGTCCAAATCCAATGTAAACCACTCAAGAAATGTGCACATGGTAAAGTACTAGGTACAAAGCGTTGTGCGTTGCACGAGTTTTATGCCCGTGCGTCTTCTGCCCAAAGGTTTGGGTCAGAGCTTTTATAACGAAGTTGATGAATTTTTTATTATTCAAAACCGATGTTAAAACGAACAAATTTTTTATAGTGACCCTTAAAAAGATGTTTTAAAAATATTGAGCGGCTCCAATCATTTGTGTGCGGCCCCAAAATAGGTCTCACGGAAGCGGTGTACATTTGGATTCCATGTATAAAATAGACTTACATATTTTTAGTTTGTGCTTATATCCATGTTCGAGTCTTGAGTTTAGCACAAAGGGTTGTTGTCAATAGTACAGATATTAGTAAGCTTTCGTTGCTGGTAGGGGTATCCACGGATCGGATCCGATCCGATCCGCTCAGAGCGTATTGTGGTTTTTAAGATCCGGAACCGATCCGTAGGTGACATACGGATGGATCGGATCGGATCGGGCGGATTTGATAGATTAAAGAAGGATTATTGCGCGGATTGAGCGGATCGAGCGGATCTGCTCCGATCCGATCCGGTCAAAACGGATTTGGGTTTTTAGAATCCGCAACCCATCCGTACATACCTCGGATGGATCAACGGATCGGTTCGGATTGGTCGGATTGGCAGATCGGATGATCCGCTGGACAGCCCTAGTTGCTGGTGCAATTTCCTAGCATTTGCCTAGCATGGTGATGAAAATAGAGATTAGTAAATTTTCCTTATATATTTCTCATGGGTGTTTTATTTTTTTTGATGGTATAGTTAAGTTTATCTGTATTTGCTTGACAATTAACATTATCAAATTTATTGGGTATAGTTAGTTATATCGAGAACTGATTTAAGTTTTGATTAGCTATTTTAAAGAGACGAAATTGATTTGAAACTTTCTTCGGTATAATAAAACAAAGTTTGCTTGAAAGCCCTGATTACAATTTAGAGACACTAAAGCCTTTCTTTTATTAACTCCTGTGGAGTGGATACTGAGAAATTAGGAGATTTTATAAACTGATCATTTGCTGCTTGTATTTCATGTAGAGTAATTCATTTAAGTTTTGATGATCTGTTTTAGAGAAATGAAATTCATTTGAAGCTTGCTTGCTTTGGTATAATAAAACAAAGTTTGCTTGAAAGGCAGGATTATAATTTTGACACACTGGGACGAAAAGTTTCATAGTGTTATGTTAATGAAAACCAGACTTAGGTTTGTATTTTAGCTGAAAAGATGATTGGGAGAAAATGTTGAAGATATTATATGTAGATATATATGTGGTCTAAAATTCCAGAATGAAGCATTTAATTATAATCCCAGAGATAATGTGTAATCTAAACTGGATTATCAAGTAACAATTGTTATAAGATGTTGTATGATCAAAAAGCTTGATAGTACTGTTATACTGAGATGGGTTTAGTAGTATCCCTCACAGGCCAAGCAGCGTCCATGGCGCAAAACTCAACGGCCTAACGAATGAGGGTAGATTTCTCGCTAAAGTTTGGCTGAATGAAGACAAGCTGAGGGCCGAACAACAATGTCTAGGGACTGCAATTGTTAATTTAACCAACACTACCAAAAAGACAAAGAAGGGCATGAGATGGCATGTAAATTACTACAACAAAACCAACAGACCTATTCCCAAATTGAAGGATAAAATTGGTAGAAATTGGCAAATAACCAAACAACAAATTGCAAAAGCCTCTCTTTTATTAGCTCCCTTGGAGTGGATATGAGAATAAATTCATCAACCATATATGCACGAATCTATGTTCAAATGTCAGTATCTCTAGAGGCTAGCGCTACTTCTCAATTACGGGTAGCTCACTTGCATGCAAAAGATAAAACAAATACAACATTCATTTTTATTTTATTTTTTTGCCAAAAGCAAGGTAGAGTTGATCAGAAAATAAATGCCCATTGACACTATATGAATTGTGATTATGAATTGACCTCAACTACTTTTCATGTTTTGAAAATGGTGCTTAATTTGGAAGGCCATTTGACTCATTGACATTGTTCTCAAAGGAAAACAAAACAAAATTCATCCAAGTTTAAGCTATGGGTGACTGGGCAATGCCAATTGAACAATTTTGCTTCACCAAAAGAGTGTGATAAGGTGGATTAGATGTACTTAGCCAAAAAAAAAAAAAGGTGGATTAGATGTGGAAGAATATGAATTATGGGGATGATCTTCTAATGCACTCATAGTTATAGATTGATTAGGAGATGACACCCTTGGCCAAAAACATTTAAGTCATGCCCCAATGACAACTAGACAAGAAAGTTGAGTATCACCACAGCTGATTGACATGACACAACCAAATGCCCCATTCCAATTTTAGACCCTCCAACGAGAATTATACAGTGCTCCTAGTCCTAGGCCGCTTTTTCTTTTTTGGTATAACAGAAAATTTAGGGCATCTCCAACCAACTTCTATTCCTCCTAAATAGAGGCCAATTCCACCCAATTGCACTCCAACCAATCTCTATAATGGGTCTCTATTTTAGAGACTCAATTTTGAGTCTCTATATGTGGAGGTCTCTCTCTATTTTGGAGGCTCATCTCTATTTGTACTATTCACCTTTTGCACTTCTAAAATTCCCATTTTATCCTTGTTATCTTTTGATGTTAATTTTTAATGCCAACCATATCCTTTAGACATTTTGCTTATATAGTTAAAAATGTATGAATAACTTTCACATTCTACACCCATATTATAAAATTGATATCATTTGAAAGATATCAATGATATATACACAATGAGCCTAATATTGACTATGTTTGAATATTGTCACAAAATACTAAATTATGTATCCTCATTAGTTCATGTTAATTCATAGTCAAGCACTAAATTCGTGTTTCTCATATTGCTCATTACTACATACCAACCATTTGTGCAGTAAAATTAGTGATCAATCATGGGTGAAACCTTCAATGTGATACACTTGAAAATTTCGTTCAGAATCTTCCTTCACAAATATCTGGTATTTCAATTTAGTTGCGGAATTAGGAAATTTTGGGAGGGAAATTTGGGAGGGATTGTAGGTATAATTATGGAGGGAGTTTTTAGAGGGAAACTTGGGAGGGATTGTAGGTATAATTGTGGAGAGAGTTTTTTAGACGGAAATTTTAGAGATGAAATAGAGGTTTGTGATTGGAGTGAGTGAGAATAGTGAAAGTCTCTAAATGATTTCTTTGGATTAAACAAATATAAAAATAGAGATTTGGGCCTCTATTTTGGTTCCTTGCATTGGAGATGCCCTAAAAAGGACTATACTCTCTCGAAGGCCACACCTCTCATATCCGGCTCAAGGAGGGGATGACTATATTCGGCAGTGTGATGTGTGACACCATTTTGTCATCTTGGTCTGCTCCCATATTAGCTAGTTTGTCTACAACCGTATTGCATTATCTTAACGTGTGTGTTAATCTGCTCCAGTAATAGCCGTGAGAGCTTTAATTTCATTATTTGATTAACACTTAGGCCACTTTTTCACCGCACATTGAATGGAGCTTGCACACTTGTCTTGGGGCCATCCTTGATGTATGATGAAAAAGTGGTCTGAGACATCACGTAGCAATGCTCGGTGCCCAAGGGGCAGTTAATAATTTTTCCTCTCCAAGAAAAGTTATCAGGTAGTAAATGAGATGAGATGAGATGGGAAAAGTCTCATATCATTTTCCCACTACAAAGCACAAAACATCAGTATAATAATAAAAGGCCGGGAGACAAAGGACGCAATTCAACCAGACAAGGCTTTAGGTAATGATGTAATTGAAGGTATTAAAATCTTAAGAATATCTAGTTGATTTTTTTCCAATAGCGGTCAAGACTTTGCCACTCGGACAAACACAAATAAGTCTATTTTTAGACCAGATTCCAATGGCTCCATTTTTTGGTTTGGGGTGAGGCCTTAGAAACTTTATATGTAACTTAAAATTAATTGGCAATAAGTGGAGAGACCCATATACTATATTAAGTGATCATCCATTCATCCCTAAGTAATGTGAGATTATATTTTTTAACATCCCCCTCACGTACAGCCGCATTGGATATATTATCGTGCAGCCTTTTTCCTAATTTATCATTGTGGGGTATGGACCCCGCTCTAATGCCAATGTTAAGAAATATATATATAGTCACACGTTACTTGGGGATGGAATGTGTGATTCACTTAATATAACTTTGGGCTTCTCCACTCATTACCAATTGATTTTGAGTTGGATATAAAGTTTCCACATAGTATTAGAACTGGGTCTATTTCACCCCACATTTTAAAAATTCATAATCCACACCCCACGGTAACAAATCCAGCAAAAAAGCTACACGATGATAGACCAAAAAATAGGCTACACGTGACAAAACTCAAATGTGGCTTCACGTGAGGGGGATGTTAAGGAATACAATCTCATATTGCTTGGGGATAAAATGGGAGATCACTTAATAATATTTTGAATCTCTCTACTCATTGTCAATTAATTTTGAGTTGGATATAAAATCTCCACATCATATTTATTAGGAAAGGTCATGGTTATAAATCAAGACGGATGACACATTCAACATTTGGATGGAACTTTTGTGATCAAGATCAAGCCAAATAAGTTCGTATATGTAAGCATTTATGTAAACTTAATACTGTAAATACGAGTTCGGGTATCTCGAAAGTATTGTCAGCAGAAGGGAGAAGAACAAGGTGGTTCTACGTTATTTAGTGCTTGCTGAAATATCTCCCATGAATCCAGCTTAATTGTTCGGCAGTAACATTTACTACATGCGATTAAGAATTAATGTCGTTACTCCCACAATCTAAAACCAACCGAGAATGAGAGAGAGAGAGAGAGAGAGAGATGAAAATAAATTGTTAACCAATGGTTCACGAGAGAGAGAGAGAGAGAGATGAAAATAAATTGTTAACCAATGGTTCACCCCTTGAATTTGAACTTTGGACCTTCAAATATAGGATCTGGTTCCAAAGTTCAAATTTAAGGGGTGGTCCTTTTAATTTAGGATCTGGTTCAGCTGCAATCAACCGCCTGTGGTGTGAAAGAAATGGTAGGATTTTCAAAGGTTCTTATAAGTCTTTGCAGTCCTTGTAGGCTGAGGTTGAAAATGGGGTCCGTATGTGCGTCTCTTCTGGAGGAAATTCCCTAATATTTTGGCTAACCAACAGGTCTTGACTGAGTGGGGGATTACAAATCATGTGCTACAAACTTGATGATGTTTTGTTGCTGTTGTGTTGTTTTTTTATTAGGATTATCTTTCTGGGTGTATTTTAGCTATGTAGCTGACTTTGGTTGAAGATCCTCTACGTGAGGAGGCCTTTGTTAATTTCGTCCGTTTGTTTCTCCTTTTCGTGTAGGATTTCAAGGCTATGCCATTGGTCCATGTTCTTTGGTTTTGTTTTTCTTAAATGAATTACCTTACCAAAAAATATAGGATCTGGTAAACCGGAGAGTGTTTTTTTTTTTTTTTGTCCCCTTGTAATAGGATATACATCTCCAGGGAGAGGATCGTTAGTGGGAAAGTTAGTAGTTTAACAATTCGAAGTCTCTCCATATCATAGACTCGAAATCAAAATCTCTCTCTTACAAGCTAAGAAATATAACCAAATGGGGTCATGGCCTCATCTTAACCGGAGCGCTGAGTTTGTAATGAAGGTGGCTAAAAACCTTTACAATTGTCAGTTATAATTTCCTCAACTTGAGTTTGGGACGGGAGGGCAACTAATGAACCAAACAACTTGAATTTGACTCAAGCTTCGCTCAATTTTTGGCTTATTCAAACTCATTCAAACAAAGAAAACCAAGCTCAATCAGTTTTTATTGTTTGTTTGTATACTGTAGCCAAGCATGAGTATATGGGTGTTTGGTTTGCTGGGGCTCGTGAAAAGGAGTCATTCCGTAAATTTTGTATAGATAAGGATAAATTATCAAATATGCTAAATTTGTGATATCTTCCCTTCAATTTATTTACATCTTTTCACCAATCGCCAATACACTCCCGATGCTTTTGCATCCAAATTGAAAACTTCTTAAGTGAGATATAGAAATTTAGGGCTTCATCAAACCCTATAAAAACCTTCAATGGAACAAATCTTACGGTTTAGTGAGAAAAGGTGAAACTTGTGGCTCATATGGAGAGGTACCGAGAAGTTCTAATGAAAGCCAGAATGGAAGTGGAGTGAAGGAAGCGAAGCAACCGAATGGAGTGGAGCGGAGCGAAATACTCTCTATTGTAAAACTCTGGCAGACTAATCAAATAACAGACTCACTCTCACTCCCGTGGACGTACTCGCCGGTTTCTGGAGAACCACGTAAATCTTGATGTCGATTTCTTTACTGTTCTTATTCATTTATTATGTGTGTGATTGATTTAGCGCTAATAGAACTTAACAGTGGAATACAACCATTGTTGGGTCAAGTTCTTTTCACTTGATCTCATAGAATACATGAAAAGTATAACGAATTAAGTAGAAGACGAAAAATTGTTTTTCTAGTGTTGAGAAGTTATATAGTGAAATGATGAATATTCAATATTTTTGTGCACAGTTTTTTCCCCCTAACTTTTGTTATACTAATTTAAAACGTCACGAGCTTAAGTTCACACTTGATAGCTTGAAATTTCACGAGCTTAAACTCAAGCTTGAAAGGTCAAGATTGATTTGTATATTTCATAAGTCAAGCCTAGCTTAATTATCACGATATAAAAACTTCAAATGTGAGTCAAGCTTAAATAATTAATCCTCAAAGATTCTCATGCTCGAGCCGACCTAAAATACCGTGTGATGATAAGGAGCTGAGCTAAGCCTGAACAATACGGTGTTTGAGTTTGACTTAATTAGCTCCCCGAAACGTGAGAGAGCATAGACATATATAGCATCTGCATATTGCTTTTTTCTCAACTTTATATGAATAAAAAGCCAAACCCTTCACCTATGACTACCAACTTGTTCACAATTACTTACATTTTAGGCCTATTTAAAGTAGTGTAGCAAAAAATAATGATTGTGTTTTAGATATCAAGTGGGCAAGTTTTTAAGATAGGATAGGCACTTAATAAGGTGAAAAGGGGATGAGGTCCTTGCTTGTGTCATTAGTTTGGCAAAAGATATAAATGAGTTTAGTTGGTGATTAATTGTACTGAGACATAAAACCATGTGATTATGTTTCCAACTAAAGTCAAGGGTCCAACAAAATAATTAAGATGCATTAGGGGTCATCTCAATAGGCCCCCCAATCAACACTTATCAATTTCAGTGTTCCCACAAGCAATGTGGTATGTTTCCGTCACCTCCATTGTTTACTTTGATATACTCTCTCCGTCTCAAAATATTTGTCCTCTTTGAATAATCAACCAAAATAGTGTATAAATTCCCACAAACTACCCCTTATAAATGATTAAAAGTAGTTTTCATTAAAGAGAATAAGAGTAACAATTATTAATACAATCAAATTTTCTAAAAAGACATACGTTAATTGCACATCCCTTTAAAAGAGAATAAGAGTAACAATTATTAATACAATTAAATTTTCTAAAAAGACATACGTTAATTGCACATCCCTTTAGAAAGTTGAATTTCCCGTATAAGACGAGCAATATGGGACTAGAGGGTGTCAAACGGGTCGTGTCGGCCCATTTAGCTATCAATTCTAACTTGATGAACAAAAAATGTTTATATCTTGTAATTATATACTCCATAAGAATTTGTATATGCAATATGAATCAAATTTGATAAATCTCAATTAATTTTATTAAACAAATTTTTTGAAATCTTAAAAAATATTATCAATTGAAAGATATAGGCAATTGAAAAAGTGAAAATGGACTATTAAATTGGGACGGAGGGAGTACTAGTAATCAATTCTGACAATTTGTCATTTTCCGATAAACCTATCATGCTACTAGGTTTTTTTTTAATTTTTATATAGAGTTTTTACGTTAAGATTGCACATCCATCACTTTAAAGTTTTGTTTTTGAGTTCTTTTTTACTCCTATTAGACTTGAAAACAATGAATAGGTAATTAAAAAAAAAATCAGATTTTTTTTGGAGAGGAGCTTAGAAAAGATTACAGGATTTATTGTAGATTGTCTTCATTGTAGGAGATGAGAGATTTTTAAAACGCTTTGACTGGTTGATGTAGACATGTAGGGCACATTAGGGAGTAGTATACGAATGTAGAAAGGTTTCAACGGCAATGAGATGGATTTATAAGTTTGCCTATGAGATGCATTTTTAATGTTAGTATGAGAGCCGTTCAAGTGATCTTAGCCGTTCTTGAGTGTTTTGATGGTTCAGATTTCAAAAAAACTCTACTTGGGAAGAGCATTTTTAAAATCTTGACCGTTAAATGCAAAGATGAACGGTTTTAACGGTTGAGGCGTAACGGAAGTGAGCTGAAAAGAAACGGTTAAAGTGGGGAATTTTGCATCTGGGTGGCAGCCCAATGTAAAATAAACTCAGAATGGATTTGAAGAAGGAAAATGTTAAAAACAACCTACAGGGCAGTCGGAACTACTCACAATTGTATTTTGTGTCCATATTCAAAAAAAGTATTATTCACTCTATTTTTATTTATAAAATGGGCACAACTTTAAATTTGTATATATATTTTTTATAATATTAGTACCATTTAAAAGATATTCACAATACCTTTAAAATGAGACCAATCTTGAACTTATTTTCATAAAAAAATTTATTATTGATAATTTCAAATTTTTTAGAGAGTGCAATAAAATTGAGTTTTGAAGTAAGTATTTGAAAAATGGATGGAGAATTTTAAACTTATTCTACCAAAAAAGACTTATAAATAGGGTGTGGTCCCCAAAATTTGGTTATTGAGAAAATGTTGTTACTTTTGATTATTCAAATGCCAAAATTTGATTATTGGCTAAAAGGTTGTTATCTTTGATTATGCCAATGTGATATAATTTTTGGACAAATATTGTTAACTTTACTTATTTAGATGTTTTGATTATTCCATTGAGGATACTCTTAGGTGGACGATGTGCATAGGAACACGTGAAAAATGTATAAAATAACACTGTAAAGAATCACCATCATGGCAACTATTGTTGCAAATTTTATTCCCATATCAATAAAATGACACTTTTAAGAATCACCATTATGGCAACTATTGTTGCAAATTTTATGCCCATATATATCCTATACTTTTACAAATTTCCCAAATTCAGAACTTATAATCTGAACACTATGAAAAAAAAATTGTTCACCCTCACCAAAAGGGGTGAACAAAACTCTCACTCTGATTGGTTGAAATGGTGTGGGGTCCATAAAAAATTGTGTGGATCCCACCACAATGTGATGTCATGCTTAGCAAAAAGTGTATTGATTCCGTGAACCCTACATCATTTCAACAAATCAGGGTGAAGGTTTCATTCACCCACTTTTGGTGAGGGTGAACAAATTTTCACTCAAACAGTATTCCTCCCACTCAAACAGTTTCTTCATGCTACTCAAAAAAATTCTTTGATAAAGTTTCAAATAGTAATGATATACATGCAGTAATACTCATTATAACTACAAAGTGTAAATCCCATTATGTGGTGTGATAAGTGATTGTCTTTCTTTTCAATTAGTTCTCTTTGTTTCTAGACAAGACTAACGAAATGATCATGTAGAGTTCCACTTGTTCAAGAACACACAAATTATGTCTCCCTTGATTTCAATTACCATTCAATTACAACCTCTCAAATAGAGGAAACTTTTTGTCCTGATAAATTTCAATTCACTAGTATTACATCACAAATAATATTGTGAAGATTGCAGATGTAGTGGACCGAACTCCGGTAGTCGTTGGTCGGGCCAAACCGAGCCGAGTCATATGAGGTCCTACCCGAATGTAGGCAGATTGTTCGCGTGCAAGAGGTTTGGTCGAACACAAGTCTTTTGGTACCGAACACTTAACTAGTGGAAGACTCGATCGAGTGATGATGCCGCGGTTTGGCCGAACGTAAGCCTTTTTAGGACCGAACATAGAAACTTGTTTAACATTCTCTCATAGGCATGGCCGAGCATAGAAAAGGTTGAGTTGTAATTTATTTGCAACGGTTTATGGCATCACCGAGCGCTTGTTTACCTTTCTCTCAGAGGCGTAGCCAATCGTAGAAAAGGTCAGTGGCGACGCAAAATAACAAGGAGTGGGGTCAGGCGACCCCACGGGAATTTTTTTTACTATTACTATATAATATTTTTTCTGAAATTTATAAATGACATCACTTAAATTGATAGTGACGCCACACTGAATAATTTTTAAACTTTCTAAAGGATAGGATGGGATAGGTTATTTAGTCAAGTACATCCTCTATGAAGACTCGAATTCCAGACCTATTCCTTAGAAGGGAGAGTAACAAACTAACCACACTCACCTAAAAATTAACGCTTTAGCGTACACGATTAAAAGAAAGAAAAAAAACCGAAAGGACCACTCGTGCTTCTATTTTCTTCCTTCGCTGCAGGCCTTTATTTACTTCTCTTCAGTCTCTGTCAGCATCGTCACGCACTAGTCGGCATTGGTACATAATCTCTTGTTTCGATCAATCTTGTTTACTTTTTCAAATTTTTATTGAAACTCTCATTCAATTAAAAATACTATTCTAGGGTTTGGCTTGTTGTTGTTAATGCAAAAAGTGCTTCTTCGGGCTTTGAAATATGTGAAGAGAAGGTTGTCTAATCGAATGAGAGACCAATAGTTAAATGGTAGCTTAGTCGCATATATTGAAAATGAAGTATTTGAAGCTATCGACATTGAGACTATCTTGCAACGATTCCAAAATATGAAATTGCATTGAGTGGAATTCGAGAACTGAAAAGAAAGATCATTAGTATATATGTCTTTTAATATTTTTTGTGTACCAGTTGAAACACTTTTTGAGTTTTAAAAGTTATTTTTGTTGGAACTAGATTTTTAATCGCAATTAGTATATATTTTTTTTGGATTTATAATTGGTAAAAGTTTTGATGGTTATGAATGACCCCATACTCTCGAATTCCTAGAGTCGCCACTAGAAAAGGTTGAATTGGAATTTGTTTGCAATGGCTTCCTCTCAATCAAGGATGGAGTCAGGGGGTGGCTAGTAGGGGCAGTTGTCCCCCCTACAATTTGAAAAAGTCTTGCTATTACATTGGAAAAAATATACTCCCTCCGTCCCTTTTATAGTGTGTACATTTTCATTTTGGGTTGTCTCTTAATAAGTGTGTGTTTTGAAAAGTTAGTGGGTATATTTCCTATTTTGCCCTTAAAAGTAGATTCCTTTTTAAAAAGTTAGTGGGTATTATTATATTGATAAGGGTAAGTAATGGAAAGTAGATGTAAAAGTTGTAAAAGTTGATGTGAGAGAAAAATAGTTGAAATTCCCATGTAACACACTTAAAAAGGGACGGAGGGAGTAGTATATAATCAAACTATATAGTCTCGTCCCCCTTCCATTTTTCGTTTAAAAAAAATACTAACAGATATTTTTTGAGCTACTATGAAATATTTTTGTACTAAAATTGGTCTTAATGAGGTTTGATTACCATCATATTAAACAAAACAAGGCCTGAAATTTATAACCCAACTCACTTAGCCCGTTCACTTTTAAAAACTGAGGCCGATTGAAATTTTGGAAGCCTAAAACTCTTTACTGATTTCAGTAAATAGGATTAAATAAACTTTAGTAATACTTTTGCAATCTAAGTTGATATAAGAAACATGCTTAGTTTTCATATGTATTGGTGTTATTATGTACTCCTATTTTTTAGAGTTGGTAAAAATTCAAATCGTTGTCTCTCTTTATTTTAATTTTTTTGATTGTATATATTTGTCCCCGCTATGCAAAAATCTTGGCTCCTCCGTCCATGCTCTCGATGGCATGGCTGAGCGCTTGTTTACCTTTCTCTTGGAGCCAGTTGGAGTCATGGCCAAGCGTAGAAAATGTTGAGTTGTAATTTTTTTGCGACGGTTTTCACTCGATGGTATGGCCGAGCTCTTGTTTACCTTTCTCTCGGAGGCATGGCCGAGCCTAGATAAGGTTGAGTTCCAATTTGTTTGCAATGGTTTCTCTCCTGGCATGCCAAACCGAGTATCGTTTGTAAGTTTTTTCGTTCTCTTGCCCGGTGGAATTGTTTGTGACAGACAGACGGCTCTGAGAAGGCCTAACTGGAAGGGACCGAAGGGTTCAATAGGGGCTGGATTTTTGCAATGTGAGTATTACACTAGTGAGGAGCGATAGGGATGGCAATTTCCCCATATCCAGTGGATACCCATCCCGCCCCGCCTATATGGAGGCAGGAGTAACCCATAATTTTTCCCCAATAGGAGCGGGTATGGTATGATATGAAGAAATTAAACCCGCTCGGGCATGGAGCGGGTATGATTTTGTAATCCCCACCTCCGAATACCCGTATCCGCCCCTTACCCTCCACGTACCTGATTATACATACTACATATACTATATAATATATGTACATACAAATAAGAACATACGCATAAATCTTGAGTATAGTTATAGTATATATAAACAATTATCTCTTTAATTAACAAATCTTATCGATTACTATCTATCATAATAGACTACAAAGAAGATCAATTGAAATTATATTTCTAAATATAAATATCAATTTATTTTCAATCTTGAATTGTTTATTTTTTTGTTTGGATATGGGTATATTTGGGGAAATCCGATTCCCATTGGGGGTGGGTTTGGTTCTTTATCTAATATCCCCAATGGGGATGGGGGCGGGGATGGCGAAAGACCCTCCAATCGGGGATTGAATATGGAATAGGGTGCCCCGATCCATACCCTACCCGTTGCCATCTCTAATGAGCGAAGCCAACAGAAGTGCGGACATCTTAGCAAAACATGCTTTCACTTTTATTGTATTATCGGATTCTCCTAGTTTTCTTTTACCGAAAACAATAAGAACCGGCTGAGTTTGTCATTTAATAAAATCACCCCATTTAATAAAATCAACCAAGATTTTAGCCACTGAGGTCGATTTTAGCAAATTTGCTAAAATCTTGGTTGATTTTATGAAATCTTACTTAACATCTGTTAAAATCAACCAATATTTTAGCAAATGGTTTTCCCATTTTACGCACAACTTTGCTCTGATTTGCTCTTTCTATATTATTTTCATTTTACCAAAAAAATAAAGAAGAAGAAGAAGAGTGATATGCTGTGTTAAAAAGAAAGAGATAAGGCATGAGTGAAATTTTGTATTACCAAAAAAAGAAGGAAAGCTGAAGGGAATTGTAAAAGAAAAGAAATTTTAATAAAATTAAAAAAGGAAACTGAATTTTTACATATATTTCTTAATTTCATTTTTTTTTCTTCCTCCTTAAGAGGCAGGCCAGGGAGGAAGAATTTTTATTTTCTCTTTCTTATCCTCACGTACACTTCCAAACAAACCCACAGTCACAATGGGTGCACGAAAGACTCGGGTGGTCCGACTAATTTTGTAGGCAAGCCTTAAACTGAGACGACTATTTTTGTTTCTTGAATCCGTACATAAAGCCCCACAACCTTTTCTGTTATGCAATCCATATATAGATATAGATATATAGAGGTGTACTACATATGTTCATAATCGGTGAATATACATTTGGGGCCAAGTGGGTTCTAATGCCAGTAGAATTTGGAGTTAATATTCATCCACCATCTAGTGGGCCGAAACCGACTCCGTTTAGGCCTGCCAGAATGGGGCAGCTCAAGGTTCACGAAAGGCTTGTTCGGCCAAACATGCGTGGGTCGAGCCAATGGCCCGCCCGTTTTGTATAGCCCAGCATGTTGGAAAGTCCGTCTGGACCAAAGGTACTCAATCCGTGAGCTGACTCGAGAGACAATTGGATGGATCAAGGAGATGAGTCATGAGCACGTGGATTCGGCAAAGTGTTCGCCGAGCGTCATCCATGACGTTACTCACCAAAGTAGTTATGGGTGATGTCATGCGCTCATGCTATATACTTGAGACTTGGAGAATAATTACAGACTGACTATGAATAACCTCAGATAAACCCTAGGAGGGGTACGTCGTCTCTTAGCTGAATACGTACTATCTTGTACTCTCTTCTCTCCTCCTAGTGTTAATTAACTTGAGCTTCGGATTGCCCTCCAACGTCTTCAGCGGAGGGCAATAACGGTTACTGCATTTTGCAGGAACTAGGAGCTAGAGGAGAGGCAGGTCGAACCATTGATGCTACTCATAATCCACCACCTCTTTACCCCGGCCCACACACCCCAAAAGATCAGTTCTAGCCCAGAAATTTCAAAATCTTCAATCTCAAATGCATGTATACTACCCTAGATTGATTAGGGATATATATATATATAGTTATCCAATCGTTCAATTGTTAATTCAAAAATTTTAGGATCTTAAATTTTGAAATAAATTTAGACTTCTGGACAATGCACTTACACTTAGCAGATTGAAGTGATTTTTTGCGACGACTCGAAAAATGTTTAGAAATTAATAAATGGTTTGGAATCCTTTTGTGGGGATCCCGAAGTGGCCCCCCACGCTTCAATCCGTGCATATGGCTTAGTACGTATCCCTTTCAGTTTCTTGAATCCGTACATAACCTCTCATCTCACACGCACCGACATGGTATATAGTATATACCGGAGATTAGATTGTGTTTGGCAAAGCCCCCCCCCCC